>JAHZND010000248.1:0-11566 GCA_027744115.1 Acrocyrtus sp. NNG-2020
CAGCGATATATCTTTCAACAGTCATTAGTTAGCAAACCAAACCTACCACTCGTGCAATACCTCAAGAATATAATTTTTTTTGAGCTATTACCTACAATTACTTGCTTCTAACTATTTCACTGCATAATTTTGAGCTTGTTTACTACATGCGTACGTTTTCAAGTAAATGCGCAAGGCATGCACGAGAAATCTAGTATTGTGGCTGCATTCATGCCTTGTAATCTTACTTGACCATATAAAACAAGCATTTTACTTGCCTTCTTGAAGCCTCTTAAGATCACCGGACCAGAAATGTATTTTTTCGCTCCTTGGCATGACAAGAAACTTTGTTTTTTAAAAAAACACAATACCACTCTAATCTCAGCGCACCAAAGGAAAAAAAATATATGCGAAAGAGAAAAACATTAAAATAACAAAAACAAAGGCCATTACAATACAACCAATTTCCTGAGCCCTTACGCTGTGCTCCTTTCAGTGGAAGAAATCCTATTAACTTTTTTTCTCTTTTTTTACGTATGCATATGCCCATTACGAGCTGTGAGTGTACAGAAACACACAAAATCAATATTATAATAATATAATCAACTTTTGGACGGTTCGTTAAATTGCAAACTCTGCTCTGTTCCTTGGAAGTCGGAATCCTTGAGAAAGCCATTGAACGGTTAAAGCTCCGTAACTCATTCCATTCACAACAGCGTAATGGTAAAGCATAATTTACAAATTCACATAAAGGACAAAAAAAACTACTTCTCTCCCTAAAAGTAGGACGAAATAACCCTTTTTTACGGCAAAACGATGACAAGTAACTGTTGTATAGCACCAACCCTGTGCATTTTTTTTGTTCCATTTTCTCGCGAAAATAAATGTTATGAATTACTATTTACATACAGTGATCCAGCCAGTGACTATTATTATTGGCTGTGAGAAATGTCACTCCATATTAGTTCAAATAGTTCGCAAGAAAAGGATACAAACAACCCTCCTATTTTTACAACAAACAAACGTGCCTAGCCAAGTACACAATCATTTATCATAGTCTGTAAAACTGTAAAACCCAGAGTCAGAGTCAGCACTATTTACAGATAAAAAAGTGATATTATGCAAACTAGGCATATAACTACAAAGAAAAAAATTACTGAGCATGATTTTTTCAGTTCAAAAAATTATTATCGAACCAATGAAGCATTTTCTGAAAGAAAAAAAACTTGTAAAAAAATTATATTCTGCTCTTGAAAAAAAATTGTTCGTCGCTGCTTGCCAAACGTGTTTTTTAATCCTTTGAAAGTTCTCATTTTTTGCAACGTAATACCACACCAACTACAAGAAACGCTAACTTTGCTTACATAAGTTACAAGGCACATCTACACTTACATATTAGCATAGAAATTGATAGATGCCTATAGTGCAACAACTTGAAGGCTACTTGTGAAAATTGCTCCTGTATATGTAAGTTTCTGCACTAGCCTCAGAAGAGCTTCTGGTTTAGCCATGTAATTTTTTTTTTGAAAAGAGCAAGTTTCATGAAGCCACTACTATTACTAGTAACCAAAACCGCTGGTTCTCCTAAAACTGTTTTCTTTGTTGTAGTGTCATCACAAAAAAGTACAAGAATGCATCTTTTAGTGTATTATTAAATCTCAAACCACTCAATGCCAACTGCAGCAAGACACAAGTTATTTTCATCTTCATAAGAACCTTCAAAATATTTGGCTCTTCTCTCCATCCATGTAATAATATGCAGAATATGCTTTCAGGCTGAGAGTTTTTGAGAGGCAGAGGCAGCCCAGCTCACATCTCAGATTTTCCTTTTTATCTGCTATGGCGCAGAGCTCTTTTTAAATGAGTCTTTCGTACTGATTTTTTGCAGAATTAAGCACTAAGTAGCACTGCTTCTAGGGAAGAGGCAGGAGATAGCCTTACTTGTCAGACACAGTAAAAACTGCCTATATATGCCATTTCTTTAAGATGTGCGGAGGAGATGACGATCGCGAGATGAGCCACTCAGCACATACTTTTCCCATTTGATGATGATACGGCGGTGGTAGTCGACTCTTGTCACAAGCTCTCTTGTGCAACTCACATTTTTTACCCATTCTTCGAAATATATGGATGACACCGCAGTTGTGTATTGCTCATTTCTGTACGCGTTTTTATGGGTTATGCCATATTATTAGGTACATTTTTGTTTCCTTTTTTCTCCTTTCGCACTCTTAAAGATTCAAGCTGGTGATAATTCTCGTAAATGGAAATGTAATAATCGTTTGCTGATTCAGCTCCTTGAAGACGCCAATGAAACAGATTCCCCCACCTTCGCATTCAAAGATTGTGAGGTCTACATACGTGACTCCGACGGACGCGCTGATGGCAATGATATGAGGCAGGGTTGCTTCGAGTGAGAAGCTTTGGGTCGCAAGGTACAAGTGGAAAGCAACAATTTTTAATGATTCATGGTAATTTCCTCGCTAAAAAAGAATTCCAGTTGCGTTTCAAAAAATCAAAATGCGGAAATAAAAAACGAAGCGGAAATTGCACATTCTCACAAGATTACAACAGGCTCAGAGTGGATTTCAAATCAATGTAAAATGCAAATGCCTTACACAATGTTACAATGACGCAATAAAAACAATTACTTAAAACCTTCGCTACGGCAGGATGCATAAGATAAAAATGACATAAAAAACTTAAAAAATTCGTAGGAAAAACTTACAGCAGAGTGTGCTTTGGGATTCCTCTACAAAGTCTCATGAAATCCGCACCGATGCTACAGGTCTGTCAGCAGGACCAACAGTCTGCTTAGTTTCAAAAAATCAAAATGCGGAAATAAAAAACGAAGCGGAAATTGCACATTCTCACAAGATTACAACAGGCTCAGAGTGGATTTCGAATCAATGTAAAATGCAAATGCCTTACACAATGCTACAATGACGCAATAAAATCAATTACTTAAAACCTTCGCTACGGCAGAATGCATAAGAACAGCAGAGTGTGCTTTGGGATTCCTCTACAAAGTCTCATGAAATCCGCACCGATGCTACAGGTCTGTCAGCAGGACCAACAGTCTGCTTCTCCTAGCACACAGCCTTACTATCACAAACCACTTACTATAATTATCAACGCAAATTAGATTTCAGCACATCGTACACTTTGATTTGTAACTTCCCTTTTCTAAGCCCAAGCATCAGTAAATCAAGGTTGAAAAATCACATTTAATTTTTTCCTAAGTGCACTCCCATCACACTGACAGTTTTTTTTGCATAGGCACTCTATGTACTCACTGAGGCAGCGACGCCAAAAAATACTCATGCGTTAATCCCAAACACCAACTGTTTGCAGACTGAAAGCTGACGGTGCCGTTTCTGTGAGAAGCGTACAAAGATTTTTCAATTTTTTTTACCAGTGCAACTTTTTAACACTTCCAATGCGACATGAAGTGCTCGTCTATTTTGTGATCCCAACACACTCGGCACTCGTAATAGCATTTATATCGACAAGTAGACAAAAAAATCATATCACTGTTTGTGTTCTACTCAACGCAACCCAATACGCAACACATCACCCTCCAGCTGGCAACAATACAAACCCAGTCACACTCAGATCAGACATCAGAGCAGAACAACGAAGCGATACACAATGCAAAATGCAATCTTTTCAAGTTGACATAAGACTTGAAACTATATAAAAAGGAGTAAGAAGAGATCAACGCATTCTCTATTGCCGCATAGCACTGTCACTTGTTCCTCCCAAGTCTGATTCAAACTGAAGGCTGCTTATATAGCCCGTCATAGATGTATGAAACCAGCACGAATAAAATTTTTTTTTCTCAGAGTCAGAGTCAGAGCTATGTCATGCAGTAATGCGAGCAAAATATAAGACTGGTTATTTAAGACAAGCTTTGAAAGTGAACGTAAGAGCACATCAACTCTCTTTTTACACAATGCAAAATGCAATCTTTTCAAGTTGACATAAGACCTGAAACTATATAAAAAGGAGTAAGAAGAGATCAACGCATTCTCTATTGCCGCATAGCACTGTCACTTGTTCCTCCCAACTCTGATTCAAACTGAAGGCTGCTATATAGCCATGGTTTCATAGATGTATGAAACCAGCACGAATAAAATTTTTTTTCTCAGAGTCAGAGCTATGTCATGCAGTAATGCGAGCAAAATATAAGACTGGTTATTTAAGACAAGCTTTGAAAGTGAACGTAAGAGCACATCAACTCTCTTTTTACTACTACTTCGCCAGCAAAACACAACCAACTTCTTTCAACTTTATTCATTTTTTCATCTTCATCTCCGCATATATCTTTCGCTCGCCGTACCTACGTCTTACAAGGAGCCGAGAGTAAATGAATAACATGAGCAGTTGGTTGTTTGGTATGAGAGTGCATGCCTACGTTCGGAGAAGTAGTCGACAAGTTTATGAATCAAGTTTGGGTTTACTTAGGGATATATGTATTTTTGTTATTTCAGCTTTATACATGTGAGTCATCGTCATCAAATTGTAAGCCTCATCTCAAAAAAGCCCAACAATGCAATGCATTTTTTTGGTATGTGCATACCAAAATATCTTTTTTTCGACTTAACTGCATTCACCACCAAAGGAAAAACATGAAAACATGTTTCACTTTTTTATAGCTACGTGAATCGGCCACAGCACGTAGAATAGTTTTTTTCTAATTTAATGAGTGCTCATATTCAGCACTACTACTCTTGTGACTAGCGACTATAGCTACTCTAGAATCATTCTTTATGATAGCATTTCTTGCAAATTTTATTCTTCATTTTTTTGATAATTTACGGTTAAGCATGGTCTCAAAAAAGACGTGGTTTGCTATTATGGTTTTATAGGAGTATAGAAATTTTTCTGCCGAAATACTTTCCTTTGCAAAATAGCGAAATAAATGCAAATCAGATTGTGTGACTACACCAAATTCTCTCCTGATTTATATGTTTTGGTAATGCTATCGACAACAAAGCGCAATTTGCTGTTGCGAAAAAGTATGGCGTGAAACACCATGTTATTACAACTGTGCAATTTTTGGTTTTTCTAATGATTGAATGCAAAGTACGAGTCCCAGAGACAAAAATTATGGCGAAGAATGAGAAAATCCTTGTTTTAAAATCGCTCATCGCCATCACTCTCTTCTCCCTTTCCCTACTCACACCAAACAGACGCTAAACTGTGAGGTGTGGCACGCATTTTGAATTTTAATGAGCTCACTTAGTCGTTACCATAATCATATTAATAATTTTCAGACCATATTTAGCCGTCCACCAAAAAAAAAAGTTGAAGTGCGTCAACTTTCAGAAGATAATATACATGCTTAATTTTTAATGGCCAATGTAAACTGCATAAAATATGCGGTCGTGCCTTATAATACCAGCCCTGCCGCGAAGCCCCTTTCCCATTATTATGTAAGCACACTGATGAATAAAAATGTAGACAATAGACAATTTGAATGATAAGCCTGGGACTCGCTAGCAAATTGGACGTGAAATTATCGTCAGAAGAATAAGCCCGAGACTAGGGAAGCATGAGCATAATATGCGGTATCATCATCAAACTAGCACTAAGACACTAGCCGTTTTTGTCCCTACTTCGTTGTACTCCTTTCCTACTCCTTCCTCTACCCCTTAAAGCCACGCTTGCATGATATCACTTCACATCCATTTGCTGTCAGTAATGTATGAGTACACGGCTTGGAGCAGTAATTTTTAAGACTTTCTCCTAAATTTTGGCTACTAAAAAATTCAGAGCTTCGTTTCCCTCCGCCACCAAAAAAAAAGAATTTTTTTAGTTGACTCCCCAAGGCTCCACTACTCGCCATGTGTATTTATGTGTGGTATGCGCACATGACATAACTTGCATGCTAGAAAAAAACTTTTTTTGATGATTACACCGAGCGAGAGCATCCCACAAGTTGGGGCGTTGGGGTCTTTTGTGACACTGAAACCACTCTGGATGTGGTACGGCGAGGGAGAAGAAACCAGCGGTGGTGCCGGCAGAGAATGAGGCTCTGTATTTGGTTGGTGGTGGCTATACTCTACTCATGAAGCCCATTAGATTCCGAATTTGTAAGTGAAAGTTACCAAAAAGAAAATGGAGAGAAAAAAAGGTGTACCCATACTCACACATTCACGTACTTGTGTGTGGAAGTACTCCCATGCACTCCTGTGGGTGCCATAAAATACCCGTGTGCGGGAATTTCTGTATCCTTCAGGTTATAACATGCACATTCATAACATTTATTTTGTATTATCGTAATATATAAGTACTTGCATAGAGACTTTTTTTCTTTCTTCCTTGTCCACCTTTACAGAAGGAGCATTATGCACGTCTGCATCTTCAAAAGAAGTAAACATGTAAGAAGGGAGCGAAAAAACTTTTTTTCAGCATCGCAAAAGACATTATAAATACATCTCTCTTATTTGTACAGGAGGAAAAGTGAAAAAACTCCGCCAACTGATCCAACTGAATATCCATTAAGAATTAAAAACATCCCACATAAATATCTTCTTCCGCTTCGTTCTCCGGTCACCAGGGAATACATTTAAAAAATGTAGTTGGAAGAAGACCACCGTGGACTATGCCTGTTTTCCTCCTCTGGCTTTTCATGTGATATCTTGAAAAATACAGAAAATTCTTTTGGAGGGAGCATCATACCCAACTTCAGCTTCAGCTTCTGCCATAAAAAAGGCTAAACAAAGTAAGCACGGCGGAGGAGGATAGCTCTCCATAGCCAGTGCTAATACCCTCCAAAGTACCATATCAGTACTCCTCCGCTGGTCTCATTCTAAACATTTCGGAATAGGAATTCCCAACATTACCCATGTAAAAAGTACTTTTCCGGCACATCACCATCATTTTCATTCAGCCATTATTTGATATCATACCATCTAATAAACATACACGCCACCAGGACAGCATCAACAAAAGGTAGCTTTTTTCCACTATCCGCCATCACACACCACCCACACAGCATCCTATTTTACTTAAAACCTGAAAATTCTTATGAAAATGAAAGATAAAGAACAGCCTCTTTTCGCTACACTTCCAACTTGGTCAACATTCAGTCCCAATGTTCCAGCTAACGGTTAGTGTCAGAATCTGGATTTTCCCGAAAATATACTACGACAGAAAAAACACAAACATCAGCCAACGTAAATAGATACATAGTGAAAACCGCATAAATATCCAGTTACTAAAATTTCTAGTAAATGTAGATCCTCTAAAACTCATTTGCTTATATTCAATACAATATACTCCCATCCCATGCCCTTTTCGCAGATCTCATTCCCTTATACGAGATGTGTAAAGTACTTAGGATGCTTTTGAGTACTTTTTTTCCCTTTAGGGTGGGCAAAAACGGATACAGCGGAAAACCCAAGGAGCTAAAAGTAAGAATGCTTGGCTGAGCTCACCAGACCTAAAGAGCAGAGTTTGCTGAGGCGAGATCCAATACGCAACCAAAAATGGAAAAGATTTCTTATGATGATATGTTAGCGACTTGTCTCCCATTGCCGGCACATGCACATCACCTAAAAAAAATTCTTTTCCAAAAAAATATAACTTCTCCCTGAAAAAGTGTACATCCTTAGCAGCCCAACTTCTGCAATGGAAGCAATAACTCTGCAGTTGCGGATGCCTGTCGATTTTTTTTCCAAAACGAGAGAAACTGGTGTGTTTGCAGTAGCATGCTAGCTGTCTGAGAAAGAAAACCCAAAAACCAAGAATCTAATGCATTCCCATAAAAACACATGCTCCTTGTACATATACGTACAAAAACAACAAAAGCCACAAAAATTTAGAGAGGAAAAGCCACATTATATGGTGGAAAATGTAGCTCGTGTCATAATTTAAAATCTTCTTCGAGACTCTACACTACTAGCATTCTCCTCTCCTCTGTGGGGATGCATTTTGTTTCTTGTAATAAATATGTTTTTGTGGAGAAGAGATTCCCTTTTCCATTTCCCTGAGCATGTGTTGCACAACCAATCGTTCCAGATATTAGCGGAAATTTCAACAAGAGATTTATAAATTGGTAGCTCTAAGCTGAAAGGAAACATTACGGCTTCCATTACCACACTTCTGCCCTGCCATACTCTCATGTTTCTACCACAAAATATTGATCAAAATAGATTTTAAGTATTAATAAACCATCAGCCAGGCAAATAACACTGCAGAATACAGAACATAATACATACCTTTCTCACTATCTCATCTCACATGAAATAAACCTTACCCGATTTTTTTTACCGATGTACACATTTATTATCGGTTGATTGGAAATTCTGCTTCCAAGCGCGAATGCACCATAATTTTAAACCGGAATGCGGGAAAAGAACAGGGAATATTGGGCCTAAAAAGTGCTACGCTTTGATACGTTGTAACTCGAAAAAAAAGAAGATAAAATGATGAGTGCAGAGGTGTCCCTATTTTCGGAAAAGTTCCATATTGCATCCCCATAATAGGGGAAAAAATTTCAATTACGAAATGCAATTACTAGAGATGAACCGAAGCGCAGGGAGCATCGGGAGAGACAGACGCAATCATAAATACACAGGTGGGCGGAATTTCAGAGAGGGAAGAAAATAGGAAGGAAGTGTTTTCAGCTACAACGTCACCGTCACCATCCCCCTTCTTCCTGAAGCCTGACTTCAGGAAGGGAATGGCTCATCGTAAACTAATGGTATATTTAAAATTTACATCACATTAAGCCCCTACAACCCTTTTACAAATTTATCTTTCACGTTTCATGGTAGCGAGCTGGTGCCGGTACCTGTGTCGTGTGCTTAGTCAGTGCTCCTCTCGTCCCCTCTTTTTTTTGCTCTAGCTTACGCCTAGCTACTCACTCGACACACACGTAACTTCTTAATAGATGTGGGGGAGAAAGAAGAGCAGCAGACATTACAAACTAACTTACAAATATCCAATTCCAACGGCATGGACGGATGAGACAGCACACGGGAACAAGCGAAAATAATATCATTTCTCGCCGTGTTTCCCTTTTTTATGCTTTCTCATACTTTTCCTTTCAGTAAATTGTAGACAACGGTGGTCCCTGGCATAAGTGTACTCTATATTGGGCTACTCGTTTCTCCAGTCACTCTTTCCACACCGAGACACGCTTCATGAGCAAGACAACGATTCAATAAGAAATGCAAAGAAACATGTACAACATTCATAAGACGAAGTTTAAGATCAAGACATTCAACCATTTCCATTTTCATCCCCTCCATCTATTACAATCTAAAAGTAAACGGATCTCCGGGGAACGCGGATCTCAGGTGTTAAACGGGGAGCAAATTACATTTTCACAATTCCTTCAAATAACATGCAACTTATTTTGGGAAGCGAGTAACGAGCACAGAGCTGCTGCTGTGTAAAGCTGAGCAAAGTACGAATTATTTCCCTGCATACATTTCTCTCTAGCTCAAGCTCCATTACTGCTTTCCCACCATCCAAAAAAATGAGTTTTAAGGTTGTACCCGTAATGATTGTTTTGTCATTCTGTAAATACACATATCCATCCATATCCAGTTGAGCCAACTCAAGCTTCTGCAAACCCAATAATCGCCTGTCAAAGGTATGAATTGGCTCAGTCTACAAAGCCCCTTTTTTATCGTATCATATCACTCATATCCATTTTTAGTCCATGAAATAAAAACGAGAATTTACCATTGCAATTGCATAGTATTCACATTAAGCTGGAGCTGTACCTGGAGGTACATTTAATTATAATCCATGTTCACATTTCTATGAATATTCATACAACCATTTTCACACATTACTATTAATTTTCATTAAGTGGACGGAAGGATTAAACTCCCAGCAAAATATGTACATTCTACATGGCATATTAAATAGAAAGGGCCTTAAAGTATTTTAATCTGCTGGCGTAAAAAAGTTTACTTTTGTTTGGCTAACGCTGTTCTAGAACTTTACGGATGAATAAGGATTTTCACTGTGCGCAAACATGGAATCCCGTTTAGTTGCAGAATGGGACTACCGATACATATTAATATGAAAATTTAATTAACTCAAGGTTTCCTCCTAGCTTGGCAAAACGCCATTTTGTACCCTCCAGAGGGAAATTAACATTTAATTATAATCCATGTTCACATTTCTATGAATATTCATACAACCATTTTCACACATTACTATTAATTTTCATTAAGTGGACGGAAGGATTAAACTCACAGCAAAATATGTACATTCTACATGGCATATTAAATAGAAAGAACCTTAAAGTATTTTAATCTGCCGGCGTAAAAAAGTTTACTTTTGTTTGGCTAACGCTGTTCTAGAACTTTACGGATGAATAAGGATTTTCACTGTGCGCAAACATAGAATCCCGTTTAGTTGCAGAATGGGACTACCGATACATATTAATATGAAAATTTAATTAACTCAAGGTTTCCTCCTAGCTTGGCAAAACGCCATTTTGTACCCTCCAGAGGGAAATTATTACCTATAGTTGTCACTATCCTGTGCAAATGCATATTAATACGGCCGTCCCTTTTTCAAAATTATAGGTATCATCCCCACAATAAAACTAATCTGCAGTNAAACTAATCTGCAGTGAGAACTACAGAGCGGAAAAAACAAAAACAAGTTTTGTGTAAATATTTAAGACGACAATTTCACCCCGTTTCGATGGGTCGGTAGGGTTAAACCCTGTATTTTAGCATCCATCCACGCGCTTTTGTCCGTTATCTAGCTGACCAACTATAGGACAATGGTCGACGTTTTGATTTCATGCTTGCCTACACTTCAAATGAAGTGCAAACACATTAAGGATGGAATGGAGATAAGGTATCATATAAAACGAACAAATTTCCAGAGTGGGCTGCAAAATAGTGTCGACGATGATTGCTTGGATTGATTTTGATTTTTATGAGTGCATTGCCACTTGCCCGTTGTTGGCACTTTTGTGATAGTCACAATCACTTTATAACCCAATTTTGGATTTACGTGGATCAACTCACTGTTTAGTGTTCACAGTTTCGCATTCTCACCACTACTGCTTTCCTTTTGTTGACTCTTTGGCTGATATGCTCATGCACCTATGTTACTTAAGCGTAAACATTCGCAAACTCACCTACGGCGAACTGAAATGAAAGAAATAGTGTCACGCACTTTCAGTTCGTTTCATGACTGTTTGGGGGCAACAGTTCAGGCCATCACATAAACAAATCTAGCACAAATTATATAACAACGAAAAGCTCTTCTGCAAAGTTGCGTTATTGCATATACTGCCAACCCTTTCACATCATCAAGCTTATTAAAACAAAAACAATCCCACTTTCTTCTCATCAACTCTGCACATTTTTTGGCAGGAAGTTGTTTTTTAATTATTTATCCCGGTATCATTTATGCAAAACAAAATGCGCAAAATAAAATGCTGCAAACGCACCCAAAACAATGCCACTCCTTTGCAATTTGGCACTATGGTAAAAACGCCTATATAGGATTACGCACACTACAGCTAGGTAGTAATTATTGGAAAGTGTGGAAAGCATCAACCTCTCATCTCATTTTCAGGATTCTCACAGGAATAAAC
>JAHZND010000250.1:0-22081 GCA_027744115.1 Acrocyrtus sp. NNG-2020
ACAAAGTAATTTTATTACTTTGTGTGAGTTTATCTGGAAAATTAAGCAACAGTGTGCGAAATGGCGTAGGTATGTAGAAAGTTAGCAAAAGTGAGCAGCAGAAATAGACTTTTCCAAGTAGTTCCACCTCCACGGCCACGCTTCCACGTTGAATTATTTTGTTCATTTCAGCTTGTTTTTATGTTCTCTCAGAGCCGCTCATTTATGAATACGAGATCATTCGCCCAATTTCTGGGATCGGTCACTTCGCCAAACACCTTAAATCCTTTTGCAGTCATGAATTGCTTCACTGCACTCTTTCCTCCGGAGTCGTGAATGTACTCTACAGATAGGACCTGTGTAGAAAAATAAATTGTTCCTTAAATCTGGAACTAAATCGACTATGTCATATCTTTCCTTATTTAATTTGGAAAGATGAGGCACCTTGATGAACACAGATTCGAAAGGTATCGTTTTCAAAACGTCTAACTCCGCCCCTTCCACATCCAAGCTGAAGTAGTCGACAGTTGTCACATTCATTGCGGAAATAAGAGTGAAAAAGGGAAAGCACTGTACACGTGCATAGCCTTGGGGCACTTCTTGTCCATCGGTGACTTGCTGTTTAGAAATTTTTCCGGTATTGTAATGCTGCTCGAAGAGCACCTGTTTAAAAATAGAGCAGATTAAGACTAGTAAGAACTCCAACTAGGATTAAGTAGGAAAGGTGGATAATGGATATACCTCGTGTGGATAAGGTAATGTGGCAAGGCAAGCAGGTATGGACCAAGCTTTTCTATGCTTTTCCAGAAGCATTTTGTAATTTTTTGGGTCTGCTTCAATTAGTAGCCCCTAAAAGTTACATGAAGGCAGTAATTAGAATTTTGGAAAATGTTTCCAGGAAATCATTCAGTTTCATGACCCGTACCTTCCATCTAAACTGCTTCTCCAGTAACAAAGTATTTGAACGGAGCTCCCCATCCAACGCTCCACATTCAACGAAAAACCCATGCTTTAGCCCATTTAAAGCATGCTTCACTAGCCGGGACTGACCCATGGATGGATCCACACTAGGATTTGTTAAATTATATGGCTTGTTCGATGGCGGCCTGATGAAGCCGTTAGCATTAATATACGAGAGCAGTCTACTGTCGTTTTGAGCAAACAGACCTTTGAGGACATCCCTCATTAAAATCCAGTCATACGCTCTGTGGCTGCCCGGGGTTCCTAAAAAATCAAAAAGGAAAAATTACATATAGTTTAAATGAAAGTCCGAGCTTCCACAAAAGTAAAAACGATATTAAATGATTTAAGGACTCCTTCCTCTTTCCTACCTCCAAGTAGTGGAACTGCTGCTGAGGCATCATTTACATATAGTAAATTTGGTCCGCTAACAACAATTCGATATCCTAGAAAGTAATGATAAGAGCCCAACCCCAGTAGGAAGAGATTTGTTAAATTATATGGCTTGTTCGATGGCGGCCTGATGAAGCCGTTAGCATTAATATACGAGAGCAGTCTACTGTCGTTTTGAGCAAACAGACCTTTAAGGACATCTCTCATTAAAATCCAGTCATACGCTCTGTGGCTGCCCGGGGTTCCTATAAAAATCAGAGAGGGAAAATTACATACATACATAACACTAAATGAAAGCCCGAACTACCACAAAAGTTAAAATGATATTAAATGATTTAATGACTCCTTCCTCCTTCCTACCTCCAAGTAGTGGAACTGCTGCTGAGGCATCATTCACATAAAGTAAATTTGGTCCGCTAACAACAATTCGATATCCTAGAAAGTAATGATAAGAGCCCAACCCCAGTAGGAAGCAAACTGCTGCCGCCAAGAATAAGACTGAAGACTTCATTTGAAACGTTTGAAGGTGTGATACAAACTTTACCAACTTCTGAAAGGTACATTGGGTAACGGAATTGTTTTGTACGAGTTTAGGGAAAGTTCACCACAAGTGTGTCTTGCTAACTTCATTTGAAACGTTTGAAGGTGTGATACAAACTTTACCAACTTCTGAAAGGTACATTGGGTAACGGAATTGTTTTGTACGAGTTTAGGGAAAGTTCACCACAAGTGTGTCCTGCTAATCCATCCCTAAATAGTATACGACGAGGCTTCTCAGTCTTTGATTTAATTCGTAAAAATATACAAGAAAGTAAAGTTGTTAAGTACACTGCTTGCACCATATAGCAGAAATGCGCTGTATAAAAGTTAATTACCTAATTTAGATTAGGTACGCAAATTGTTTGGAATTGAGTTGCAGCGTTGCAGCAGTATTTCTAATTGATTTTTTGCAAGCTGACGGCGAACGCTCTTGGATGGCTTATCGCGTAAAAATAAATGAAAAGATATCACTCACTCGTTGAGCTGACGGAATAAATTAATTTATAGCGAACTTTTCTCTATGAATTACATTATGAATTGTTTAGTCCTATGTATTTAGATCACTTTTGTCAATGCTTAATTTATGCCAATATGAAGAATCTACCAAATTACTTATCTAAAAGTACTTCATAATATTGAATCAGCGGATTTCCGGTTCTATATTAGTACATTTCCCAACTGACTCAATGCTTGCTTTCACGGTTTCATTTTTTTCCGACAGCGCAGAAAGTATTGATCCTTCTTTCATTTTTTAGCCTTTTGCATTCCCTTTTGTTAAAAAGAGCTAGAGGTAGGTGCGTATTTGCGTATACAGGGAATTTTTGGAAGGGTTTGGATAAAGAGTGGAAGTATAGTTCAAACATTGCATCGTACGAGCTTGTACGAGCAGTGCATGCAAAAGTAAAGACATACTTGCATCATGTTATGTCATCGCGATAAACTTGCCCTCTTGGCCGCATGTAATTTCAACTGGCTGTGGAATGTGAACTGATACGGAGAATATTATACCATAACAGGATGGCAGTTGTTTTTCTCTGGATGTACAGACTAGCAGAAAATTTATATGATAGTTCTAAAGCAATTGAAATAATTGTGTACTGGTTGTAGATTAATTAATTTCATAAATAAATGTCTTGTTACTAGAATGGCAAATATTGACAATGGCACCGTTTATTGCCTTCAGCTACAAATATTATTCACATGACATTGCATCGGAATGATTCTTTCTTTGAGCTGCTAGCTACGTATTATTATGTGCATTGAAGAAGTTTAATAGTCAAGAGTAAGAGCCAAGTGAGAGAATCGTAAAAAGAGAAGAGGAAAATGCACTTTCAAAGAACATCATGAACTGTGAACAAAGTTTTAGGGTGAACTGTGAATTCAATATATAGCAGTGGTTTTGTGGCCCGTTCTTTCACATGTGACGACTTTCATGTGAAGTGTGCATTTTGAAAGTAGACAGATAAAAAAAAGATAAAACCGGGTAAGTACCTACATGGATTTTGGTCTGAGATACACAAACGAAATAATCTCATTTTGTCAGACTCTCCTCAGAGCACAGAATACAATGCAGCATGTTAAAAATCACTGTAAGCATTATGCAATGCAAAATGCAAGCACTGAAAATTTATAACATTTCATGCAACAGAAAGTGCTCTATTTATGGCACTGGGGCTGTGAGGCTGAATAATATATGAAAATACTGAGGTATATTGCATGAGAAAATGAATTGTGAATTGGAATTTACTGTTATGCTCGTGAAGAGATAAACTTTTGTCTACTTTTGCCTCTCAATGAAATAAAACATATATATCTATGTGTTGACTGAAGTAATCTTTGTAGTACAGATAATTAAAAAGAGAAGAGAGCACAGAGAGTAGTAGAGTTGTATATATTAGAACAGGTTTTTCTGTCCCATTTGACATCTGAAGTCAGCCAAGTAAACAACTTCAAACAAATCCACTTGAGCAGTCCAGTTGCGTTTAGGTATTTTTCCAGAATACTTTTCGTTGGGTGGTCAATGTCCATAGAAGTATTATTTTGCAATAAAATTGCTTCGTAAATAATAAAATTATTGTTTTGGCAATAATTTAGTGTCGACGCTGTTTCATTTGTAGGATAAAGTAGAAAGAACTACAAAATAATCGGCAATTTTTTTCGTTTCAGAATTGTTGCGACTAAAAATGGCACAAACTGAAGAAAGTCCACGGGTTCTGTCCATACAAAGCCATGTTGTCTCTGGCTATGTAGGGAACAAGTGTGCTGTTTTTCCGCTACAGGTACAAATAACAGCAAAATAATAGGAAAAAATGCACTGCAACCAAATCAAGTTTATCATAGTAGATTCTCCTTCTGTTTTCGCTGCAGGCACTGGGATTCGAAGTTGATTTCATCAACTCTGTACAATTTTCTAATCACACAGGGTATGGTCAGTGGAAAGGACAAATTTTAGCGGACACTGATTTGGGTACAATAATTTCTTCGAATGTCCTACTACTTATTAATAGTGTAATTACATTTACTTTAGTAAATTTCGATAATCTGCATTAGTTGTTTTATATAACATGTAGAGGATCTATACGAAGGGCTAAAAATGAATAATCTTGTAAACTACACGCAAATCTTAACCGGGTATGTGGGATCCGAATCTTTCTTACGAAAAATTCGAGACGTTGTGATGAGAATCAAGGAAAAGAATCCTTCAGCTATGTACTGTAAGGGGAGTATGCATAAATGCCAGAGAATCATTTTTTATCGATTGTCTGAATTTAAATATTTTGAGCGTTACGACATTTTTTAGTGTGTGACCCTGTCTTGGGAGATAATGGCCATTTTTATGTACCGCAATCACTGATCCCTATTTATCAAAATGAAGTTATTCCTTTGGCAGATATCACAACTCCAAATAACTTCGAATTAGAGTGAGTTTTTCAAACAAATTGTAAGAGTTGGTACAAAGAAAAAGTTAATTGGCACCATTCAATTTTTGCAAAGGCTATTGACTGGAATGAAAGTTACAAATGAAGCTGAAGCCCTCCAGGCCATGGGACTGCTCCATCAGAAAGGAATTCCCATTGTGGTTTTGTCGAGTCTTGATTCAGCCGGAAGTGATCTATCGTCCTATGTATCCTTCCAATCTTCCAGTATGCACCACTTACATACATAATTTCCATCGCATGTCTATTTCTTTCGTAATTTCTGTTTTTCGTAATTTATTAATTATGTAAACAGAAAGCGGTTCTCGTCGTGTTTGGAAAACTACAATTCCCAAACTGGAGGGAATATTTACTGGAACTGGCGATGCTTTTGCTGCCCTATTCCTGGGATGGGTTTCCAAGCTAGGAACAGAAAATTTGCCTCGTGTCATCGAAACTGTTTTATCAGCAATGAAAGTAATTATGAATCGAACCAGAGTAAAAGCTGAACAAAGACAACAGCAACCAGCAGGGAGGCCTCGCGAACTGCAGTTAATTCAAAGCTTGGATGTGATTATGCAGCCAGAATTATCTGTCACCGCAACAGAACTCAAATTATGAAACGACTCATATGCGTCATATCTTTAAAGATTTCTCTTCCAATGCAATGTGCTTGCAAAATCAAATTAAAAAGTCCAATTCGCTCAGAAATTAGGGAGCCATTCATTCCAATGTCAAAATCTAGGGTCTACGAAATGGGTCATCATATATAAAAATTAGTCAAAATTTAAAACTAGGAAGAGATTTGTCAGCAAGGCAATTGCACCTAATAGGTATGTAATATAAAAGTAGGTTTTGGTAGGACAGGACCAATATAGTTATGGGCAATAACGTAGTAAAAAAAACTGCAATGGATTCAGATTCAGGTAGAAAAAACAAACGTGACCAAATTGTCTTCCAAAAACAGCAGCATGTAAGCAAATTAATAATAAGGGTTTCATGCAACTCAGGTGCTCTAGTAACTTTTTAGTTGACTACTGATTGTGAGTAAATTTTTGCTGATGTAAATCATATTACCAGCTTTCAGCAGCAATAAATCAATCGGGTATAATTTTTTAAAATTCATTTTTTTTGGCATCAGTGCTTTGTATAAGATAAGAGTCTGAAGGACAATAAATTGATTGAAACTGTAATTAATTTATATAGTTTAATTTATTAATGTCTTCAACCTACAGAGTAAATATATAAAAGGTTCCAGTTCTGCGGCTAGTTGTGCACGCATTACTTCTTTGACAGAACAATGAGGCATAATTGCAAAATTATACGAAAATAGTAGGAGCTGTCAAGATGCTGAAAGGGCTGGAAATTACATTGGCATATTGATACCGCTTTGACATATAATTCATTATGACAGGGAGTGACAGTACCGTAAAGTATTTCACACTATATAACACTAGGATATAATTCTTACGTATACAATGATACAATATAAAGATTATATTTCAACAGATGCATAAATACAAAACATTCATCTAGCTTCTTCCATGTCAAAAAAAAATTCAGCAAAATATTTTCATTATCACGATTACGTGCTCCAACAATTTAAAAACACCCATGAGAGACAAGGAACTTATCTTTGTAGTAATCAATTATTAAACGCTTAATTTGCTGGTATCATTTCTCCGTGCATTTCCGTAGTCAGTTGTGTAAGAAGGTCTGACAGTTTCTTTTTGAGAGCTGCAATTCCCATTAAAACGATGTTTTCTGGACGTAGAGCACCACTTGCCTCCACATTATAGTAAAACTTGTTCGGCTTTGTTTCAAAATTGTAGGCGGCCTCATCTAAATATGTATCATGTTCGTGAAAAAAATTAATTAGCTTGAATTTTAATCGATAAGTTGAGCTATTTCTACATGTACTGTCAATGTCAATATTAGATTTAATGTTATATACCAAAAATTACATACACTTTGAAATATTTGAAACGAAACACAATAATTCATAGCATAATAAAATTCGACTGTATATTTTACCGTCTTGCTGTTCATATTCTGGAACATCTGAGTCCTTGCCCTTAGATGTCACAGGAACCACGCGATGATCCAAACTTGTTAAGTTTGAAGATGTGACATTTATTGTTTGGTCATCCTGACATTGGACGTGCAATTTGAATTCCACCGAACATTGTGGACAGAAATCGAGACATTCACATTCCTGAAACAAAAAATGACATAATAATTACTGAAAATTGCATTTGTAATATGGTGGCTTCCTTTTATAAGCTAGAGCAGTTTGCTGATTCCACTCACAAAAGAAAACAAAACCTCCTCAAGTCAAGCCGGTCAGTAAAACGTAAGAAAAAATGGCTTGTTTAATAACCAGAAAGGTGGTTCTGCGTCATTTGCTGCTAGTTTACTTCACTAACCTAACTCTAGTGAAAGCCGAAATACTGAAGTTTACTAATAATATTGCAGATAACCATTTCAGTGACTGTTACATTATGAAAATAAGTAAAACTGCTTCCACAGGTTTCCGTGATACCATTTTGTAAGTGTACTAACTCTGTCATAATTTCTAATTTGTCCGACAAATTTCTTATTATCTTATTCAAATTAATATTTAGCCTTGATATAAAACATACGTATCACTACATTGTTATGTAATAATATTGTATCAAATATTACGTAGGAGTACACCATACATTAGTATCAACATAGAAGAGTCTGGCTACACCAAAGTAATACAACATTTTACGGAACAGAAACGGCGCACCCTAACGACAAAGCATAATGATCAGTGTATTCTTTTCTACATGTCACTCATCGATTTCACATATTCTGACATGGAAAACTTGCTGAAGATTTTTAAAACTCCAGTTGTGCAAGTTTCGGCGACCTTTGCCTACCTACTAATTGCAGAATTTAGTAACTACAACACTGCCGAAACCTTTATTCAGTCTCTACAACTTAAGAATTTTCAACATCGAATATTGGTGGAAAATCAAAAGGTCGATAGTACTGCTGAAACCAATAAAAGAGTCACTAAAGCCAGCCGAGTTTCTCTGACCCTAAAGCGATTTTGCTATTTCTGCACCGAGGGAGGGAATCCTGGGTTTGTGGCAGAAAACAAAATATATGGAATCAATGATGATTTAAATAACTTAAACGAGATATTCCCCGACGTTACCAAAAACTTTAACGGAAAAACATTAAGGGTTACAGCACCTCCTGCACCACCTTTAGTATTAATAACAAGATCTAAAACCAATCCAGGAAAAAATGAAATTCAAGGACAACACGCACATATATTGTATAGCCTCGCTAATCACTTTAATTTCACTTATACTTTATATTCATCACCTGGTGGCCTGACAGGAATAAAACTATCCAATGGAACTTGGAATGGAATCATGGGTGAAATCTTATACGATCGAGCTGATATTGGACTGAGTGTAGCAACGTCGTTCGAAAGATACCAAATTGTTGATGTTACCGTTTCTGTGTTTTACGCTTTTCTGGTTCTCGTCTCTACAAAACCAAAACCAGTCTTTGAATGGCAAGCTATATTTTACCCTTTTCGACTAAACTGCTGGCTTGCATTTGTTGCGTCAACAATTTTTACTTTCTATGCTTCAAAATGGCTCCACAACAATGCAATCAAATATGAAATACCAGCTTTACTCAAGGGAGAAAGTCAAGCCAAAATATTGGCCAAGTTGAAAGGGGAATTTATGACTAGCTACAAATCATTCTACTTAACTGTTGGACAACTTCTTGAACAGGGTATAAAATAATCGTATACTATATGTATATACCTATTTCTCAATTCCATATTTCTGTATAATTAAAATAATTCTAAATTTCTTTTCATTAACGCAGGTACGCCTTTTGATTTTGACACAATTCCATCTCGAATGTATTCAATATTTTGGATGTTCTTTGCAATAATAATTACGACCGCCTACAGATCTAAGCTATTCACTTTCTTAACATTTCCAACTGTGGAAATTCCCCCAAGTACATTTCTTGAACTTGCAAAAAGTACCTACAAATTTGGAATGAAACACCTTGGTGGTATTGCATTCGTCTTCATCACAAAATCTCCACTTCCCTACATTCGCAACGTTGGGGAGAAGATGACTGTTTACAATGACAAATATAGCTGCCTGGATCGCACATTCACTGACCGATTCACCTGCATAATTTACAAGGCATACATTGATTACATGACCGAAGTACGTTATTGGAAAATACGTCATAATTTTCACGTTTCGGATTTTGTGACTCCTCCAGTTGGCTCGTCTTGGGTACTTCCAAAACGCGCTCCTTGGCTGCCAGAATTCAATCGTGTAAGCTACCCTGTTTATGAAATGGGTTTAGCAGATAAATACCTGCGCGATTACCAGGTTAAAATCGCCAAATTTCTGCGCGCGCAAGCTCAGGCATCAAACTCATCACAGGATATCTTTGAAATCAATTCAAACTACAAGGGCGACGATGAAGGTGGTCCTAAGCCACTAGTAATGGCAAACATGTATGCTGCTTTCGTCATCCTAATTGTTGGCATAATAGTAAGTGCTATCTTATTCTTTTTGGAAGTTATTCGGAAAATCAAACTAAGAAAGAAAAATCGAGAGAGGCGAAAAAAGTTACGACTCCACATTACACGAATGGCTGAACAGAGAAAACGGGAATTGCCTACGTCTGTAGAAACGTCGAATACCAGTGATCAAGCACTGCAAAATGTTGTTTCAGTTATCCTTGGCCTAACACGTCAGCGAAGATCTCGGTTTCTAAATACTAGTACTAGCAGGATAGAAGTAGTACAAGGGAGAAATCTACCTACCATTAGCCTACCAACGGTTAATGTTTGAACATTAATAATTAATACTATATTTATATACCGATAAAAATGTACGTACTCTTGTGTACTTCATTCCTTCAACAACTTCATCCGATGTCAGTGGAATCATTCCAATTCGATGAGCTATGAATTCGTCACTCAGAACGGTAGAATTTGCTTCAAACTGAAACCCAGTCTATGGCCATTGTGGGCTAAGAATTTCACACAAAAAACAAAAATAAGTACATATAACATTAGTAATGCGATTACTTGTAAATTGTGCTATTAAAGAAAATAGAAAGCGAGACTATATTGGAGGTATAGCTATATTATAGGTTTTACGTCAAGAAAAATTAACTCATAAACTCACCGTCTCTGCAATCATAACCCTTCTAATACTGTTCGCAACACTGCAATAGGGATATAAATTAATTAAACTATAACTCTTTAACACAACTGAGTTAATAAAGAAACAAAATAATAATATAATATGTATAATAATCTGAGTCTCTGAACCCCAACTATTTATTTTAGTTAATACTACACTAAACCTACGTTTTTACCTTAAGTCAGTATCCTCAATGTGGAATTTGACATTTTCATTAGTTAGTTCCCTAATGTGGATCGATGGCTGGTTTGCGTACGGCATTTTAACTTAACTCTGATATGTCAAGTGCCGAAACTATGTATTTAAATGTGGCCAAAGTCAACCAACACCGTCACTGCCACCGCCAATTACTTTATTATACACGAATAGTAAATAACCTTAGTGGTTAAGTAATTAGTTACCACTACTAATTATGTTGTAATTTAGAACTACAAATTAATCAACCAGCTCAGAAATGACTTTTCCAAACAACTCCCCGTGAACAAGAAAAGAACGAGCTATCTGAACTGAACTTAAAAACATTCTCGGTTTAAATGGACCGCATTTCGCGCGTATACATAAGCTCAATGGTTAGGAAACATAAATGCTTTTGCTCTTTGTTGGTTTTTCGTTCGACAAAGCGTTGTTGTTGTGGGAAGGGAAGATACGCATAAAGGAGGTGAGGGATGCACAATAAATGTTTCTTTCCAAAATTATTTTAAAAAATGAATCGCGGCTAATAAAATAAATGAGATATTCAGATTCAGGACCCCAAAATTTAGGTAAAATTGTGAATTTCAGCTAAATCGGAGCGAGGCAGCGAATTCCGAAGTACAGCTGGATGCCACTGTAACAGCAAGTAGATAAAACATGTATGTATTAATAACATGCAACCTTCTCCCTAAAAAGTCCACTCTCGCTATCTTAGCTTTAAATTGTATGGAATAATATGCTCGTATCATTTTTATGTCCCCTCTCAAATATCATCTACAAAAACACTACTAGCTGCGATATTTCTTTTATTCCCCTCTCGACACTCTTCAGTTGTCAGTTCACCAGCTATAATGCTGCATAATGCATACACTATTTATCTGTACAACACTACCAACTACTGGCACCGCTTAGGTATTTTTTAGAAGCCGTAGTGGTTGGTCGCGAAGAAGTAAAGGATGTCAAGAATTGACTTTATAAACATCCACTTGATAACCTGGAATGAATAGGAATGATACCAAGTTGTCGGCAATTCGGCATGCACTATGATGTAAAGCTCATTTCCTCACCCACCAACATTGGCAACTAGAGAAAAAGTTCAGTGCTCTGTCATCCTTCATCCAGTTTGGTTGAAGAGGGTCTGTTTTATAAGCTGCTTCTGTTGTCTGCATTAATACACTTATAGAAAGGGAAAGGGAAGAAAATATATTTTATCTTAGAAACAGAAGCACCAACTTGATATTAGGTTGAAGTTGCAAATACATGAGTTAAGCCACATGTATTTTATTTTGCTTGTATAGTGCATTCTAGTGAAACAGTTTCGAACCCTTTTTAGCTAAACTGTGGAAATTATTGAAGGGAAAAAAATGAAAGTGACTATCAGACTACGACTACTGCTTCTAAGTTGTTGTGCAATAGCTTGCCATGCAAATTCGGTGAGAAAGGAGACCCTCGGTGGTTATCCATCAAGTTATGAGCCAACCAAGGGTGAGCCCTGGCCGAAACCACAAATCGTTACCAAGTATGGCCAACTATTTATGATCGTTCGCCCGTCCGTGTTTCGCTTTGAGGTAACAAAGACTTCCCTTATCATTATTTTTGCATAGCTGTACCTATTTGTTAGTAATGAGTAATGGCGTAGGTTTAAATTACACTTTTTAGATTGTCCGAAACTCTTGTGATCTCGTGGAGGATGCCTTAAAGCGGTATTACAACATCATAAATCGCTACCATGCAAATTTCCAGCGTTTTGCTAACAAGAGCAAAACCGGCGATGAGGAAAAGCCGTGGAAAGGGAATGAGAATTACTCAGGGTATCTTGATGTCCTGAAGGTGGACTTACAAGCACCTTGCGAAATATACCCGCATGATGCGATGGATGAATCATGTACGTTACGTTATAATGTTCGCGTGCGGTTGAATTTACTATCGGTTTTGAAAATATCGTCGTCAATAATTACAAATACAAATCTGGGTTCACTTTTCTAGACGAATTGAAAATCGACACTCCCGACTTTGTCGCACAAGGGGTTTTAGTAGCCTCCAGCAATTGGGGCATTCTGAGAGCACTAGAAACATTTTCTCAGTTACTGTACCCAACAAATAATTTCTTGGCCGTGAGCTATATTATTTATTTAATTAACTTAAGATTGAGTATTATTAGCTCAAGAAAAGTAATTATTAATTGAAAAATTCTACAGTTGCAGCTAAACAGCACTCTCATATTTGACTATCCGAGATTCTCTTATCGCTCTGTCCTGCTAGACACTTCTCGGCATTACCTGTCAAAGAAAGTAATTTTTGACAATCTGGAATTAATGGCAATGAATAAATACAACGTTTTTCACTGGCACATTATAGACGACCAATCCTTTCCGTACCAAAGCATTACCTTCCCTGAACTAAGGTACAGATAATCGGAGGGAATAATCATTTAATTTGCTTACTAATTCTGAAAGTGCTTGTCATTTGTATACAGTGACAAAGGAGCTTATCATCCTTACACCCATATTTACACCCAAGAGGATATTAGGGACATCATCGAATTCGCTCGGAGACGAGGAATCCGTGTTATACCCGAATTTGATACTCCTGGTACGGCGCAATGCTGAAAAATAGTCTGCCTTCACATCTTTTGTCATCACTGGCTATTTCAAATATTTCCATTTTTTGTAGGTCACACAAGGTCTTGGGGTAAATCTTGGTCAGACTTTCTAACTAAATGCTACGATTCCACTGGACATCCTGATGGGACATATGGCCCAATTAATCCTTTAAGAGCTGATGCATACAAAAAAGTCAAAATGCTACTGCAAGAAATACTAATGGTATTCCCTGATTACTCTGTTCATTTGGGAGGGGACGAAGTAGACTTCGATTGTTGGTAATAATGTGATCTGTACAATTTGAAATATACTAATCTAATTGAGCCCTTGCCACTTTCAAAATGACATTTAATTTGTCAGGGAAAGCAATCCAGAAATACAGACGTACATGGAGGAGAGAAATCTAACAGATTTCTCAGTTCTTGAGGCTGGGTATATGCAGGAAATCATAAAAGCAGTAAAAGAACTGTCGCCCAATACTACTTATTTATTGTGGCAAGAAGTCTTTGATCACGGAGCGGATTCAATAAGCAAAGATGCTATTATCAGTGTCTGGAAAGGTGGGAATAGTGAAGATTCAATGGGAGAATTGGCAAACGTCACAGCAAGCGGCTACCGTGCTGTCCTTTCATCTTGCTGGTATTTAGATTACATCTCTACCGGAAAAGATTGGCCTAAATATTACAACTGTGATCCACACAATTTTACTGGGTCGCATGCACAAAAGAAATTAGTTATTGGAGGGGGTGCAGCACTTTGGGGAGAATATGTAGACTCCACAAATCTCACACCGCGGCTGTGGCCGAGAGCATCGGCCCCTGCGGAGAGATTGTGGTCCGCGCGTTCAGTAAATGACACTGAGGAAGCATCTCATCGATTAGAGGAGCATCGCTGCAGATTAGTTCAAGCGAGGATATTCTGTACAACCACCAAACGGACCTAGTTACTGCTTAATAGATTGGAACGCGAGAAGTTAAAATGTATTAGCTATATCGATATCTAAATATATGTATCACACTGTGCATGATTTCTTTAATTTACATCAATTAAGTGCTGAAACTGAAAGTCCATTACAATTTGTAGTTACTGCTGTTGTTACATTTTATTTTCTAATTTTTAACTCTTGCTAGCACGTCATCTTTCTATTGATACGAAATGTCATTGTATAATACAGAAAGTCGGTTTCCATACTTTTTCAGGAAGTCTATAATTACCCCATTAGTCCATCCGAAGCCAACAACTACATCGTAGAGGCCTCCACCACCTGGTTCGCCTGGAAGGTCAGCTCGATACTGCATAATTGTACAAGAACTTGTTTTACTCATTTTAAAAATAGATTGTGTAATATTGTACATGATAATAAAATATTTTACCTTTTCAAACATGGTTTTATTGTATCTCTCGTAAGCTAAATAATTGTTGGCTACCCATTTCTGGGCCGTGTCAAAGGCTAACTCTTGAGCTGGTCTGAATCCTGTGTTCTCCAGCGACTCCACGAATAAATGCTGAAGAGGTGGCCAAGCATTTGGGAAGTCCCACTGTTGTCCGCTATTCTTTAGGCTTGTTGGAATTCCTCCGTTCCAAGACAGCGCACCAGAATGCTCCAAATAGTTTAAAAGTTTGGCGACAACTGCCGAGTCATTGGTTTTGCTAATTTTTGCCCACAGGGGAAAAATATTACTGGGATAGAACTGTTTCCGTAATGTGCTCTCATTTAAATCATAGTCGAACCAGACGCCAGATTCACTGTCCCAAAGCACTTGATTAATTGCAGCTTCGATTTCAATTGCCTTGTCTGAGTACTTTTGAGCAGATCTGGAGTTATTTAACTAATAGACAGGACAGAACAAAATTTCAAGGAATTCATTTATGCATCTGTTTGGTTTCATATTAGTAACACTGTAGCAAACAAAATACCTTCTCATGAAATTCCGCAAGAATTTTAGCATTGCTGTAAATTAAAGAATTGAGATCGACTGGAACAACGTCACTAGTTTTTGTGGCCAGTAGACTTGCTGAAATAGTTATTTAAATTTACTTTTTAACCCGGAATTTTTTTAATTACTTTTGAAAACACAATAATTATTGACAGCGTACAATTCTCCGAGGCATTGATTGGAAACCATCGCGTCGAAAAGTCCCAGCCAGATTCTGCTCCTGATTTCATATTCACATAAAATTCGTCCCTTTCTTCGTCTGTTCTCAATGCCTGAGCCAATTCGAAATCTCTCCTATAACATTTTCATTTTTAAATATAATTTTGGATACTAACACGCTAGAAATTATACTCACGGCCTTATTTATTGTTCTTATTTAATAGTACTTACGAATAGCCTTCGGGTCGTGGGCCAGTAACTTCATTAATGTACCTAAAGAGTGTGTGACTAGCAGCTACTCCAGTTTTACCATCAATTACATCGACAGTGACGCTTCTGTTCACCATCCAAAATTCAAACTCCTTTTCAAGTGAGGTCATGTACGTCTTCAAAAATTCCATGTCCTCAGTAGCATCAAAATAATCTTTAAACATTTGTATGAGAAATGGAGGTTGTGTTCTTGAATAATAGATGCGATTTCCATTTGGAACAAAACCGTATTTATCTAGTAGAACAACGAAATCTTGAAGCATTCCCTTAGCGGATTCTAGCATTTCACAGTGAATCAGCCCACGAATAATCCAGTATGTGTCCCAGTAGTACAATTCAAGGAACCTTCCACCGGGCAAGACGACAGGATTTGGCAGATACACGAGAGAGTACATTTCTGGGTTAGTTTTTACAGCATCGCTAATCTTTTTTCCAAGCTCTCTCCACAACCCATTCAGCTCGGAACCAAATTTTCGCAGTTCGTCATCATTGACGTGGGACAAAAACTCAGGTTTAGGTTTCCAGTCCAGTGGAATCCAAGGAGAAAGTTCTTCTCCAGCTTCCCCAAAATTTTCAGTCAGAAATGTCCGAATGTCATCTACAGTTGGGTTGTCTGATTTGTTGTGCATCATTATGGCAAAGTTTTTCTTCACAAGCTCCCTTGAGTTTTTTAATGGTAAGTCAACGTAGGTTTTTCTATCCTTAAATGGTTCCGCCATTTGAACCGTGTGGAGAATTTCTCCGTAGCAGTAAATATCACTAGACAAATGACAGAAAACAAAAAGGTACCCTTATGTTCACACTTATTTTAAAAATTACATTACATATTGCATTTTATGTAACGTACTCATCGCAAGGAGGTGGATATTTACAATTAGCAAAAGATGATAGTAGCAGTCCAAATGTAATAAGTCCCAGACGTAAAGCGAAACTGGTACTATAATGCGTCATTTTGAAATCTCAAACCTGAAACAACAAGTTCCGTTTTGAGATTTGAGAATGAATTTGGGAGGACCTATGAAAATATTTCGCATCAAGATACAAATGCTACCAATAAAACCAGTTCTATTTAAATCATGAAAAATGTCGAAAAACCAAACTCCAACTTCACTTAAATAGAAAAAGGTAGGCTATGCAGAAAAAAAGTATTGCCTCTAATCTGAAGACACGAGCTTAGCAGAGTGACAAGTACACTTTAAGCAAATACCATTGAAATCGAAATGACCTGTAATTTAAAAGTCAAGGACAATGTAGATGGCACAACGTCTTTCGTAGCCGGAGTAAAAAGCTACAGCTATAGATTGAAGATTGAACCAATGAGCTTTTGAAGTAGCAGATGCAGAGACATCTAAAACATAATTTGTGTGCATTCATTTTTGCTGAAACCATGTACAATTATTCCACTTATTTTCACTTTCGCATACAGATTCTCTGTCCTCAAATCCCTCTGTGACGAACTAAGATAGGTGCAATCTGAGAATACTGATATACGGATCATTACTGCAACGATAACTATAATTATGAATTATGATAAGCATAATCCATTGATTGATAAGCAAGGAATGGATACTGCTGCTTAAAAAACTGCACACAATGAGTACCGATACCGAAACACCAGTACTCTTTCTACTATGTATCTAAATCTGTCTGTGTGCTGTGCACTTAAGAAACTCTTTATTTGCAAACACACAAATTTGAGATGTCTCACTCCTCTGACTGATGTAAGTTAAGTTAAACTTGAAAATAGTTTTCTGTTAGATACATTTCTGGAGAACTGTAAACCAATTTATGTAGGTATTAGGTATTAGTAGGTACATTTGGCACATACCTTTGGTACACAATTAGCTGTACTACAGCATGGGAAATTCAATAGATTCATTAATATGAAATAGAAATATATAGAATTAGCCTCTTACTTTTTCCATTTTCCAAACACAATAATATGCATACGTATTGTAGTTGCCTACTTATATACGATTTATACATCTGTGTAAACTTGTAAACCATTATTCGTGTCCAACTTTTTGCAGATCGTAGAATGCATCATTATCATTCACATATTATTTCACATTGAAATTGAGATGCTTACTTTACTTACATTCATCATTAGTTATGTATGATGATGATAATGACTGCCAAACTACTACATGTCTATTATATGTATTCATAATGTAATTGTGCAAGCTCTTTCCATTTCTGTCTTTTAGTAACAATAAAGTAGTCTGTTATCTAGTAAATAGTAGTAGTAGTAAAAAAGAAAGCAATCATTTCGAACGCCTTTTCAAACTCTCTCCTATTACTGATAACATAGGTATTCACCCAAAATTAATCATGCCGGAACCCGGAGAAGACAATTTAATTGTATCGGTAAAGTCATAGCAAGCATTGAGCATTTTTCATTTTCATGAATTTTACGCTTTTTGCCGTGTTTTTGTACTTTGTATTGCACTTGCAGCAAGCAGCTCCTCGTCCTCCCTCACCCTCACACAGCAGCATAGTATGTGTATTGTGTGCTATAGCTATGGCATATAACATGTACGCAATGCGCAATGTTGTATAGTGGGAAGGTGCTTTGTAAACAGAAAAGTTGAATTGACAAGTGTACGGCTGTGACAGCTACAGCATTATATTCTATTCACTCTTGAGCTACAGCTGTGCAGCCGGAGAATACCGGGTTTAAATTTACTGATTTATTTTGCCAAGAGTTGCAAAGATAATTTGTGCAAATTAAAGTGTTATTTGTGATGATATATGTACATTAGTCGTTGGAGTGAAAATCCGTGAAATATCTAATTACCTAGTTTTAGTCTTGAGCGGTAGATTTTAAGGAACAGAAGAAACAATGGAGGAAATTGAGAAAGACCGTAAAGACTTTATTAACATGCCTAATATATTGTTGTTGGTGTTGATAGTACTTTTTTAAATTAACAATTGATTTTACCGATTCCTTTTTTACTTAGCATTTCTTCGTCCTTTTAATAACGCTAACTTTGATGTGGCCTCTCATGTAACTTCTCTGCTATCATCTACGTCATCCTCTATTTCGGAACTGTCTAAACATATTGCGGCAATTGAGCAGCAGATACATTCAAATGTGTCTTCGAATCATGGAGACCTGTTGGCACAAACCTCGAACGTGGAGCTCATGGAGTCTGTTGTTCAGAACTGCAGTCAAAGATCTAGTTCCTGTCACATGTCGGTTGGAGGCATCAAGAAGAGATTGGATGAGCTTCAACGGGAATGTGGAAGGCAAGTGGATTACATGGAAAATCTCTATCAAGCCGATGAAGTTGCCAGGAAAATAGCGGAAGTGGTGAAACTTGATAGGAAGATTGGCGAGGAAAAAACTGTAGCTGATGTGGCAACTTATATCGCTCAAATGGGTTAGTCGACTGAGAATGGTTGATTATGCTGAGTTAAGTTTAGAATATTATTTGAAGTGATGGTTCATTTTCATTCTTGTGATAGAATTCTTATGCAAGAAGTCCCCAAAACTGGATTTTCTTCAGAGTTATCATGATAAGGCTACGTCACTTCGACAGAGCATTGAAAAACAATCCGAAAATATGTTAAACCAAGGACTCAATGCAAATTCAGTTTCACAGGTTGGATTTTTAAAGTAATGCTTTGTAGTTAATTGACTCCAACGAATATTAACCAGTTTACTAATGAAAACTTTTTGAATTTAGGTTACTAGCTGCCTGCAAGTTCTGATCAATCTGGATGTTTTAGAAGCAAAAGTAGTAAAAATGTTTGGAGAAGTTGAAAAACTAATAGAAAGGGATGTAAAAGCTGCAATTGATGTTAAAATTCAAGCTCCTTCCAATCGAGGTACCTATATGGTTTCCTTTCCTATTCTAGTCTCGTTTCACAAATGCGAATGGGTGGATACAAGCAGGCATATTAAAATTGAAAATTGCAGGTGCTGGTGGAGCTGTTAGAGCAGTGCTACCTGCTACATCAGTGGCTGTCGGTCAGATATGGAATAATATCGAAAACCTATCAGGAAAAATCATAGTACATATCAACAAAGTAAAACTCCTATGGAAAGCTTTACTCTCTGGCAAAGATACTCCTTCCAACCTAGCCTTTATTGAATTTCTTCCAAGTGGTGATACTGTCTTTAAAAAGTTTTGGGACAATTTTCTTGACATTCTTAATCGTCATTGTTCATCTGTAAAGCAGGACTTTTTAAAGGCTGCATTTGATAACGAATTTCCAAGATTATTAAAAATATTTTCTGAACTCGGAAACAAAATTGAAGAAGGAGGTGACATTCAGTAAGTTAATATTATAATTTTAATTGGTTGCTGATTTTTTAAATTCATTTATTTACTGATTCGGGTTCAATTCACTGACTCTGGACAATTCTTTGTTCCAGAATTCAGACAAGTTTACGAACTGTTATTTCTAATTACGAAAAAGCACATCTTGCAAAGTCATTGGCAAGATTGTTTGATTCCGTCAACCAGAATTTTGTGACGATACCAACTAAGCAAGGACTAGACATGATCCTAAGAATAATACGATCAGAGCTTCAAGTAGATGATGCAATGCTGAAGCGGCTAATGATGAGAAACGTGAATAAGACAGTTAATTTAATCTGCGTAAAAGCAGAGCAACTTGTAGCTACTGATGGTAGCTCGACGCAAGTTATAGGTGAACTTTTTCTTTTAGTGTTACTTAATGTTACTTAATGTTTGAATTAATCTTACATGACAAATAATAACTGATATACAGGCCCTTCAACTGATGCACAAAAGTCGAACGCGCAACTTGTCAATATGCTGGATTATTTTAAGTCTCTCCTTAAAGATACAGATGCAATCGATGGAATAGAAACCCTAATGCAAAATACAATAAATCCTTTGGTGCTGGCAATCTGTGATGCCATTGAAGCTATCATACAAACTGTACATAGTGAAAACTTCCAAAGGTAATTTACCATTTAAATTCTAATAATTGTATCCAAATGCATACATGCAGCTATGCAAGAATCATAACCTTACATAAGTCTGTATGATATGTATGCTTTATTTTATTTTACACATAATTGTTTCAGATCCAGTCGGGCTACAGAATATTCGCTTTACATGGGGGAGCTACAAAGTTTTGTTGCTAGAGCTGGAAAGGATTATTTTTCTCTATACAGACCAGCGGATTTGGTTCAGAAATGGTAAAGCTTCATTCGTCATTTTATTAGAGCGGATGAAACCTTTTGTAATATTGTTGTAGATACACTATTATATACATCTACGCGAAACCCTTGTGGTTTTTGATCGTATCATTATCGGTAGTATATTTTGTATGTTTATATACTCTTGGTGGTTTCCCTTATAGTGGTGTTCAGCTTGCATCAAGAACAATAGAACTTTTTATTCGTCATGTGTGTCTTTTGAGTCCACTTCATCTGGAGTCTACCCGTACGCAAATTTTGACCGACTTAAACCAACTGGAAATTGCATTAACTCCTGTATGCCCAGTATTATCTGAACTTGGGAAGCCTTACAAGTTACTGAAGGGCTTTAAATCTCTTTTGGGAATGAAAATGGATGAAATCATCATTTCCAGCATTGTTGGAACTGCAGTTAGTTACAGTACCACAATTCACTTATTGTACAGATTTGCAAAGGATGAAATGAAAATGCCTCATTCAGTAAATGGATGGTCAGTCACCCGTTACTCGAAATGGTTAGATGAGCACACCTCAGAAGCAGATCGCCTGAGTTTGCTCAAAGCTGCTCTGGAATCATACGTGCATACCGTACGAGCGAAGGGTCAGCAAACTTATTGCTCAGCTTACCCCAATATGATGACATTGCTACAGAAAAGCTTAGCACTTCAGTAAACAGAGATGTATTTAAATTATTTCATTAAATTAATTCAAACTGTCATATACGGAGGATTTTGCAAACGTAAAAGATATGTGTAAATAGTAAACATTGAAACTAAGGCTGCGTATACTTGTGATAAGCCATTCTAGCATTACATATCATAAAGTAAATTGAACAGAGTAGAGTATTTCTGTGCTGTTGGGGCATAAATAATTATGTGGAATGAGCCATTCATACTTCATACAACACACAACTTTCACTTTTCTTGTTGTCTGCTGTTGACTATGTTTAGCGAGTAACATCAATATAAAGCTTGTTCTACACGCATAAGTCTGCCTTGCAGAACTGTTGTTATGTTTTGAGAGTTGATAGAGAAATAAATCTTTTACGAATAAAAAAGAGAAAAAACCAGTCGTACTCTCATAATGATTGTACACATTTTGATGAAGCCTCCTCAAATAAATTGTACAATGATCGTGGGACACCCTACAAGAGTCGAAAATGATTTTTTCCCCACACAGCAAAACAACACAAGTTCATGCACACACAACCACAATGCTTTCAGTACTCACAACAACAACGAACTCCACAAAACAGTGTCATCATCATCATATTATTCTCCGTCTTCCTTTGCGTCTTGTTATAAATCTCGAAAAAAGAAAACTGAAAGGGTAGAAATAGAATTTTTATAAAGGAAGACCATCCAATGTATAGAAAAAAAATCGTGCAATAGTAACGCAAAAGCAAAAAAATAAGTGAACATGAGCTCTGTAATATTACCCACCACCACCACCAACCAAAGGACGGGATATTAAGCAAACTGAAAATATTATTATAAGTACGTATGGATTTATCTTCCCCCTATTTTTTCACCAGTGCGTACTCCACACACTTACTCATCAACCCACAAAATACATTTTTACCGAGTACAATTCTTATTCCTTTTTTTGTGGAGTGTGAATGTTTGTGGGGGAATACACCAACACAGAAAAAAATCGTACGTACACACACAAACAACATTACATTTTGTAGGATTTGGAATGCATTGCATATCGCAATAGGAAAAAA
>JAHZND010000251.1:0-13630 GCA_027744115.1 Acrocyrtus sp. NNG-2020
GTTAAAAATTTGGCGGGAGAATTTTTCTACTGTTAAAAATTTGGCGGGAAATTTTTTTCTATTGTTAGAAATTTTCCCGCGAAATTTTTCGGGATTTACGTGAACCCGCGGTTTCGGGATTTTTTGAAAATTTTTAAGATTTCGGATCCCCGCAAAAAATTAGTGAATTATCTGTAGAGAGCAATATAATTTAAAAGTTTCTTCATAAAATAAATTATCTAATTTTCCTTACTAAAGGTGGTTGGGGAGTAACCCTGGCTTGGAGTCAGGACGAGAGCAAATTGGCTTACATTGCCGAGAAGAAAGTCCAAAAATCGAAATCATTTTATACTTCCGCCGCCGCCTCTTCAAAGAAGGACGTCCCTGAGAAAACGCCGGACGAAAAGTTGGAAGTGGTAAATTTTACTACCTAATTAAAATTAGTCTTCATTTCAGTAAGGTTTTGTCGGAAGATTTTAAAAATCATTTTTATTACATGATCACAAGGGCGAAGAGTTTAAATATCGAGAAACATGGGGAGAGCAGCTTGTAGGAGCGTCTCAATCTGTCATCGTTGTTCTTGATTTGAATACGGATGAATTCAAAGTTCTTCCAGTTCCGGAAGGAAATTTTCCAACTGACATTCAATGGATAGGAAACTCTCACATTTGTGGAACTATATATCCGGAGCCTGAGTGGCGTCTGGGACTCATCTTCTGCAGTAATAGGGAAAGCAGAATTTTTACAATACAGGCGGATGGGGAAAATTTTCGTAAGCTAAAAAATAAAATAATTAATTATTTTGACTAGCTTCGGTTCGGTATTTATGAAATTGTTCTGAAATAGCGACTCCTTTACATTCCAGAGTTCATTACTGAAGCAAAGAAGGCTGCTCGAAGTCCCAGAATTCGACCAGACGGGAACTTTGTCGTATGGCAGGAGAGATTATTAGATGGCCCCCATGACAGGGCAAGGTGAAGGAATAAATTTAATTTTAAAATTATCGTTTATATTATGACATGTGTGTTTACGAACTTCTTTCCATGTTTAGGTCGATTCATGGCGTTGAGCTTAAAAATGGTGCTCCAGCTTCACCACCCAAATTAATTTACAAATCAAATCCAGAGAACGGAATGCCCGTGTATCAGGACTTCCCTCGCCGTTGCTGGGACTCAACTGGAACAACTCTGTTTGCTGTAACACCAAACAATACTGTCATGATTTGCTTAGTAATTCCAATTACCGCGCCCAACCAAGCTTCAAAAATTGATCGAGTCGACGCCATCCTCTCGATCACTCCGGAATATCTTTTAGTGTGCTCAAGCACCTCTGTTACCAGTCAACAGTTGAAATTCCTCCGCATTTCTGATAGCTTCAAAGCCATTCCCATTACCAAATCTTCAACTCTAGTTGATATCCCAGTGGAAATGCATCTGGTGTCTGGAGAATCCTCTCCTCCATCAATTTATCATGGACCTGCAGTTGGCTCTGTACCACCTGGGAGCGTCCCGCTAGTGGCGTATCCTCATGGAGGTCCACATGCCTCATTTGTTGATTCCTTTGCAAGAGATGTAATTTACTTTCTGAAGCTTGGCTTTGCGGTGATTCGGCTGAATTATGTGGGAAGCACCGGTGGCACCAGAGACACTGGAGATGACCTCTTAGGTCGAGTTGGGGAAAGGGATGTAAAGGACTGTCAAGAAATGGTGGAAAAAGTTCTGAAAACCATGCAAGTCGTAAATCCTGACAAAGTGGTGCTTTTTGGAGGATCTCATGGAGGATTTCTAAGCTGCCATCTTTCAGGACAATATCCGTCCACTTACAAAGCGGTCGTTGCCAGAAACCCTGTAACAGATCTGGCCACTATGGTTGGAGCTACAGATATCGCCGACTGGGTGTATGCTGAAGCTGGAGTAGGTCTTCCGGAAGATCCCGCTCAGACCATTATGCCGACACCAAGGAACACTCAAGAACTACAGAAATATGTGGCTGCCTCTCCGATCCATCTTACTCAACATGTCCAAGCGCCCACTTTGCTTCTATTGGGTTCGGAGGATTTAAGAGTGCCGGTCCAACAAGGAATTAATTACTATCGTGCCATGAAAGCACATGGAAAAGTAGCCGAGTATGTATCCCATTCTCAATAAAACTTTAAAAAATAGTTCAAACTAGTTTAAAAATATAATTGTTCGATAACCTTTGGTTTTCAGAATGCGGATATATCCCGATAACCACTCTCTCTTCAAGGCTCCCGTGCGTTTGGATAATATTATTCATTCCGCTTTATGGTTCCGACGCTTTCTCTCCCGAATTTAAAGGGCTTGCCAAACAAAAATGCAAATAGAACCAATTCATAAATGCAAAAGACAATTCTTTTTTGTATGAAAATAATAATTGATAATTGTTATGAAAAGATTAAAAATGTTAGAGAGCACATTTACAATTTCACTAGAAATTAAAATTCGTTTCTGTATTTGTTTTGTTTGTTTACCATTATTATACCATTACATTATTTGGAATAAACTCTAACTTTATTAAGTAGCACTGGCCACATGCATTTTGTAATGTTTTTGTTCTGTTGTGCAAGCGAGCGCGAGCCAAGCACGTGCATAGCAGTATAGAACAGAGTACAGAGCATTTTCACTTGTCACTAGCATAATACACTGTCTATGTCCGACTCTGCTACATTTCTGTATCTGTCCATGTGATTTTTTCTGCACTCGCCAGCTCCAAGCTCTGCAGTTGGTACAAGTACAGTACTGGACTGTACCCAGCTGATTTTGTTTCTATCTTGCTCATAAATGCTTGTGATAAATATTTTTGTTTATTTTCGGCCTCAACTCAATCAAATTTTACTTGATACTGGACATAGTAAACAGTGCATAACAAAAGCAATCACAGCCTAGCCCAGGTTTCGAACAGCTTTAATTTCAAAAAGCTAAATTGATAAGGAATTATTTTTCGTAATAGTGCAGTGGTAGAATTAATTTTTTTAGTAATTGATAGAAAACAAATATATTTTTAGAAATTGGATAGTGCCATTATATTAGGGAAGTGCTCAATTGGGAGGTAAGCCAAATTATAATTTTATCTTCCTGGAAAACGTATTTTTTCGTGTTTCAGTTTACAGATTTAATCATAATGTAATTTTTCTTTTGACTGCTGACTGTATATGTATATTTTAATTAAACTAGTACTAATTTGATTTCTAATAATTGCTCTATTTTTATCTGGAGCTTGCAGGAATTTGTGGCTTTGATTGTGGTGCAAGCACCAGTCATGGAGGCGGAGGAAACTGGCGTGGACGTGAAAATTGAAGTAGTTAAAGATGAAAAAATTGAAATAGACGATGGTTGTCTGGAAGACGCCGACCATTTTGATTTGGTATCGGAGGAGATCAGCCACGAAGTGAATAGTAATGTCGGGAGTGAAGCAAGTGTAGAAGTTAAGGAGGAAGATGAACCAGAAGTTATTGAGAAAGATGATGAGCGTCCACGTCCGAAGAAGAAACGGAAACAGAGAAAAAGGGCTAGATACAACTTTGAAAATAAGGCGAAGATGATGAAAAAATACAGTCAGGAACGGCGACTAAGACGCTTGGAGACGGAGACAGAGGAACAGAGGGAAGATCGCATGGAGAGGGCCAGACTGGCTCAGCGTATGAACTACGCGAAAGTGCCGTCAAAATTGAGAAAGGAGAAGTGGGCGTTGCTACGAGCGGTGAAAAAGAGCCAAAGAGGGGAAAATCTATCAAAGTATGAAAAGGAGCTGGTAGAGAAGGACAAAAAGACTAAGGAGGAGGAGGAGGAGCGCCGGAAAGCTCAATGGGAAACAAATATTCGGGAGCATGCAGAAAAAGAGAAGGAAAAGAAGCGACAGCTCAAGTTTAAACAATTTTCTAAAAGACTAAATATGACTAAAGAGGAGAGAAAAGCTGCGCGAAAAAAAGACCGCCTTTGGCGCCAGAGGCAGGAAGCTAGCAAAACGCCAGAAGAGCTCCGGGAGGAAAGGAGGATAAAAGTTGAAAAGGCAAGGATTTGGAGACAGAATCTTACTCCGGAAAAAAGAAAGAGATACCTGGACAGCCTGAAGAGGTCACAGCAGAAGAAATTGGAGGAATTGAAAAAGAATCCCGAGCGATATAAGGAGTTTCAAGAGAAGCTCAAGAAAACTTTGGAGACTGAGGGACCGGAAGCGAGGCAAAGGAGATTATTGTCGTATAGGATTGTTGCAGCGAAACAGAAATTAAAAAAGAAAATGCTTGCGGAGGGCACCGCTCCGGAGGAAATTGAAGTTTGCTTGCAGGCACTCGCAGCGGAAATGCGAGCTGAGCCAATGCCTAGTCCAGATAAGGTTTCGACGTACAAAGCCAAGACCTAGAAAACAAAAGGATAAGGTCATGCCAGATAATAATCGTGTAAAAGTAGTGGGTCCGCCTGTAGCTACAGTGACCTCTTTAGCTGCTTTGGAAAGTGCTTCGATCCAAGTTATGCAAGTTCCAGCTCCAGCCATTCGGTTTCAGAGTACAACTGATGTGATACAGATTTGTAGTGATAATAGAAATTATTCTCCAGAAGATGCTGATGAACCCAAATTTTCCGGTGCAACAGATTATGAGGATTTCTTCGAGCCACCTCCAGCTTCTCCGCTACCACCACCGGCAAATAGCAACTTGATCGCAGAAAATCCAAAATCTTGTGAGATGGAAACTTTAACGACTTCGGATACCATTACGCCTATTAACGTGTCTGCTGAATACATAAACCGTCCTTATCACCCTATCGGCCTCATTCAGTCACAGAAACTCGGCACGACACAATTTCAGATTAGCAAAATTGTCAGACAAAAAATTTGGAAATGTCCTAAATGCAGTGAAGCCATGTCCAACCCCACTGAATTTGCTGAGCACTTCAAACTTCACATGAAGAAATCATCCTCGGAACCTATAGCAAAGGAGCCAGAGCCTGCAGCCCCCAACTCCTCAAGCAGTGGCGTGGACAGTGTCACCAAAAAATTAAAAATGGAGAANGAAAGGGAAAAAGGGCTCAGGCACATTTGGTACGCTCACCGGGCTGTCCTTGCATGTGAAAAGGTTACATCGGAGCTCCCACTGGCCTTGCCCTCACTGTAACATTTTGAAGTATCGCAAGACGAGTTTACAAACCCATATGGAAATCTGTAGCAGAGCTAGAAGGAATCAAGGACTTCTGACTATGAGTGATACTTAAAAGCTTTCAGTTTTAATGATAATTTAGCTTACCTACGAGCAATTTAATTGTAAAATAATGATATAGCTCTCACATTGTCCCAAATTTTTTAATGCACAAAAAATAATTTACTATACACCGATAAATGATAAATTAGTATTTTGCAATTTTCTAAATTATTTTATGCAAAATGTATTCCATATCATCAAGATGAGAGTAGACTAGATTGAGTGCAGAATACATATAAATGGATTAAGAAATTGTAATAATTTCCAAAGCAGACCAAAGTGTACAAAACTCTTTGGTCTGATAAAATAATAATTGTAGTAAATAAAGATTAGCAAATCACAATCACCCGTATCTGCTATTATCTTTACTTATTGCAAATGCCAAGCAAGAAAATCCTTATCTTCATCACCAATCTCTCATTTGACTAGGTTGGGCGAAAACCCTTACGGCGTGAGCAGCTTTATTTCATATGACCAAAATGAGAGTAGACTAGATTGAGTGCAGAATACAAATAAAAGAAATTGTAATAATTTGCAAAGCAGACCAAAGTGTACAAAACTCTGATAAAATAATAATTGTAGTAAATAAAGATTAGCAAATCACAATCACCCGTATCTGCTATTATCTTTACTTATTGCAAATGCCAAAAAATAATGTTTGCAATTTTCACTACGGACTTGCGCACAGAACACGATTTCGAAAGAGCAAATTACTCAAAAGTAAAACCTCCATCACAACATCATTACATCGCCATCGCCTAAAAGCAGTTTCAGGGTTCACTCCAATTTCTTAACCCTTTTTGTAAGCAATCCCATAATAAGTTACCACACTACACAGAAAATTAGATATGCTTAATTCTACACTTTACGTACATTTGATGTGATGAAATGGGATTGAAAATTAGTGATCTCAAGCTGATTCTTTTTTATACTTTTAAACTCTTTTTATGAAATAAATTCTTGATCCATACTAAAAAAATTCTTTAAAGCGACAATGAAAGTTTTATTACCATATATGTTGTGGTATACAGATAATCCCCTTAAGCAAAGAAAGCAAGTCCGAAGCTTATTATCTTCAGCGAAGGAATTTACAATTTTATCCACCCACTTTTATCTAGTCCACTTTCTTCTTACTTTTCGTATAAGTTGCCATATAAAAGTTGCCAAACAGTATCAAAAACATCAACGCAAAACCTCCAACGGCATAAGCTGGAAATCTACTGTTGAGAAATTTTTACAGTAAGTAAAGTATTTTAGCCGACGGGTTAAATGAAATTGCAGATTAATTAAATTATTTGCTAACCGTGTCAAAAAACTCGGTGAGTTTGGCGATGTAGTACCACCAACATGCATCCATTATTCTCAAAGCCTTTGGATCTTGAGAGAAATCCATTGGCTCACATTTATAGCTGTAACCGTTTAACCAGCCTCCCATTCCGTACTCATAGAAAAGCCAAACTGAGAAGATGACTTGTATCCCGTTGTATGCAATTATCGTTTTCCGAAGCTGGAATGCTTCTCGGTGCTTCATTAAGGCTGGACCGACCTTCAAAACGATCAGTACGTATGTAAGACACATCATTAGCGTTGGGAAAGGGGACGACATCAGTGGATATGAGTCTACGCGTGGGTCTACTCAAAGTATAGAAAAAATTAGATAAAATATTTTGGAAAAAGAATTTCAAAAAACATTTTTTAGGAAAAAATCAGTAAAAAATGTTGCTTACCCCGCAGATCCTCCATAATCCAGTCGTAGTAGGATTTATCCGAATAGACTGCTGTTGAGTTCATGATGACGACTAAATATCAAAATCCGGTGTTTTTACAATAATCTTGCAAATGGTACTGCACCGCTTCCGAATATTTTTAAGGTGATGTTCAAGACGGGGCGCCGGCTTCTGAATGAACAGTGTTAGCAGCAGTATCGTAGAAAACTCTTCAATAATTTTTTTTATCATTGTACTAAAAATCATTTTACCGCGTTGGTGGATTTCGTAACTAGGTAGTTATAATTTATGAAACTAGCTCAAGTTAGCAACTTCCAGTATCTAATTACTTCGCATGATAATTCTTGCAGGAGAAATATTTTGTAAATGAGATAAATGCTAAGCAAATGTAATATAATGTATGTAATATGTACTTTAACTTTAAACAAGGTAATACCTAAGTTTGTACTCAATCAGCAAATATTCTTTTGGAAAAGCCATGTATTTAAGAATTCTCAGAAACATTTATGACGGAAAAGGTAGACAATCATTTCGCACGTCAGTACAATTTTCGACAATTAGAAACTTGCAAAGTACTGCAACAATGTGATGGAAATGTAAGGCTGGGCGCTTAAATATGAGATTAGTCAGACAAGGTTTAAATCAACACTGCTGAAATTATAAAGGGAGAAATTGCTCATTTTTCTTACGTAGCAGCAACTCATCACTAAAGTGTACTTTTACACTGGCTGACTCATTTTAATTGACGCTTTTTCAAGAATGTTGCAATTGCAAGAGTTCTTTGTATTGTGCGAAATAATAATTTCGCTATTTGTATTACCATTCCTGATTAAGCAGAAAATTCAGAAGAACAAAAAAAATTGACTGGATAATTTTATTTTTGTGTGAAATTTTATGTTCTCAGTTTCTCCAAAGCGATCTGTCGATTTCCCTCAGATTTGCTAGATCCCCTCCAAATGTCATAAGTAAGTCCTCCTATTTTGGGAGGTTAATTCTGGTCCTTCCGTTCGGCAGCGGTCAAAAATGTTGCTTTTTTTCATATGCTCATAATTTTCTCTCTATTTTTAAGTTCCCGCAAATATTTTTGTAGGTATAGTAACTTTGTCTGCCTTCCGGCTTAACATCTTAATATTGGCAATATGAAATAAATTTTTGATCCATAGTACAAAAAATTGGAATTGAGAATGAAAGTTTTAATATAATATATGTTGTGGTATACAGAGAATCCTCCTAAGCAAAGAAAGCAAATCTGAAGTTTATTATCTTCACCGAAAGAATTTACAGTTTTATCCACCCTCTTTTATCTACTCCACTTTCTTCTTACTTTTCGTATAAGTTGCCACATAAAAGTTGCCAAATAGTATCAAAAACATCAACGCAAAACCTCCAACAGCATAAGCTGGAAATCTTGGGTAGCTGCAATCCGTAAACAGAAGCTGAGAAGTGTGTAGCACGACTGCAACGAACTGGATAATTTGGAGCGTCGTCAAATATTTTTTCCACCACAGATACAGGCTGGACCCGTGGCCCAAACGCTGCCAGCATGTAATAGGAGTACATCACAATGTGGACGAATGAGTTCAAAAATGCTACCAGCGTACCGTGCCCCCCGGGGGTAAATTTCACACCAACCCAAGAATTAATGGGCATTAAACCGTGGTGGATGACATGAAGTGCAGTTATTTGATTTGGTTTTTTGCGCAGTACGAAGAAAAACTGTTGAGAAATATTTACAGTTGAAGTAATTTTACTATAGTCGACGAGTAGTAATTTAAAAAAATTAACTAACCGTGTCAAAAAACTCAGTTAATTTGGCAATGTAGTACCAATAGCTGGTATCCATCATTGTCAAAGCTCTCGCATCTTGAGAGTAGTCCATAGGCTCACATTTATAGCTGTATCCGTTTAACCAACCTCCTCTCCCGAACTTATAGAACAGCCAAACTGAGAAGATGACTTGTATCCCGTTGTATGCAATTATCGTTTTCCGAAGCTGGAATGCTTCTCGGTGCTTCATTAAGGCTGGACCGACCTTCAAAACGATCAGTGCGTATGTAAGACACATCAGTAGCGTTGGAAATGGGGACGACATCAGTGGATATGAGTCCACGCGGGGGTCTACTCAAAGTATTGAATAAATTAGCATAAGTATTTTTAAAAAATAATTTAATACGAAAATTAGTACAAAATTTTGTTTACCTCGCAGATCCTCCATTATCCAATCATAGTAGGATTTGCCCAAATGGACTGTTGTCGAGTTCATGATGATGATAACGGCTAAATGGATAATGTAAAAATGTGGCGGTTTCAAAAAAAAGTATTGCAAATGGTAGTCTACCGCCCTGAGCTCTCCTAGGCATGTACAAGACGCCAGCTTCGGAATGAAAGTGATTTAGCAGCAGTAGAAGAACTTTGGATTTATTTCGTTATTGTACTAAAAATCATGTTGCCGTATTGCAGGCTCTTGCAACAAGTTATGATGTTAGCAATTTCCAGTAATTAATTATTTCCAATGAGAGGTCTTGCAATGTTTGATAAATGAAATTAACATCCACACGTACGATATTTTGATTTCATTCATGTAGTCTGCGTCTAATATAAAAAAGGTAAAATTGCAATACTCAATCGTTAATCCAGTCAGCAACTAAATATTCTTTTGGAAAAGCCATGCATGTAGAAAATATGTGTGCCGGTAAAAGTTTACAGATCCATTTCGCACGTCAGAATCAACTTTGATAATTAGGAACGTGCAAAATTGCTGCAATAATGTAGTGAAAATCGAAGGCTGGACGCTTAAAATGAGATTACTCAGACATGGTTGAATTGAAATCAAACCTGCGGCAATCATTTCCTTAAGCGGCAGTAGGTATTTAGGCCACCATTTACAGCTGTAATACTCCACCGTTTAAAGTGATGTAATTAAGAAGAATTTAGCAGTTACTTTTGCCAGACTGAATTTAATTGACGTTTTTGCAAGAATGTTTAACTTTAAAGAATGTGTATGTACGGTTGCGAACTGATAATATCGCAATCTTAACTCCTGATCACTATCAGAAGTGATAAGGTAGAAACTTTTTATGTAATGGGCAATGGGCATGCATTTGGGCAATCGGGACATATAAAAAATTTATTATTGGCAATTTCTAAGATAAAAATATATTTTCTGCGTCATCTTCATCTTTGGTAATTACAATATGAGCATGTAGAAATGTAGGAAACGAGTGATGAAATCTGTTGACTGGACGCTCAATGCGGCAGATCCGACAGATTTTTATGCTCCGTGCAAGCTCGCTAATTGCCTCTCTATTAATCAAGATTTCCTATTAAGCTCATCTGCACATTGTATAAACTAAATTGGTAATCTTTTTTGACATTAAGTTTATCAGTATGCTTTCATTTGTACAAATTCTCGTAAATCGTAAATTTATAAGTCTAAATGAAATTCAAATCCGCTACTTAAAAAATTGTTTTACCTCATGTTTGCCAAAAGGTTTACATCACATCCGACAGTTTTGGCAAACCAACGAATTCCTGTATGTAAAGGTAAACTGTTGAAAATTGCCAGTAATGAAAATTAGACAATAATCACCTTTCTCGTTGATGTGGGTAAACTGTTACCATTAAAATGACAATTTAGGGTGGTAGGTGTCGCGGTGATGATAAAAATGGGGATTACGGAAAAGCTCCAATAATCCATAATTATCTTTGCAGTATTTTAGTATCAGAACAAAGTACGACCAAAATTAAACTATTACAATAATTTTTTGTTTAGAGCATGAAATGATAAAAATGGGAAAATTTTAATTGTAGAACGAACGCTTGGAAGCTATTACTAGTGATGGACAGTACAGCATACCGTCTGGCATGACAAATTAATTTGCCCTACATTAAAAAGTTCTGCGCCGTTAATCTGCGTTATCGCGGCAGTTGCTTTTGTTGTCTATTAGCTACAAGAGAATTCAATTTAGCCGACATTTTAACTCATTCCACGCAATCATAATTCCGTTGGCGTATGGCGTCACGTTTGCCGACTTTAAATTTATTTGTATCTGAAAAGATTTAAATAAAATCTAAATCTAGTCATTTAATAAGATTTAAGATTGATTTACAATCAAAATTATATCACTTGCTGACACAAGTCATTTCTTTAAAAGCGAGGAGTGATTTGGTATTACACATCATTTACTACTGAAACTCATGTAGGGTTCACACTATAGCCAGGTCCAAAATATAGCTTATTTTGTTTGCTGCAATAATCCAGTCTTGTTACATAAAATATCCGTCCCTTACATTCACGCTGCCATGGAGAAAGCATTTTTTGTTATTACTTTTGTTGCAGCGGTTACAGCGATGGCTCTACCAGGCACAGTGGCAGAGGCAGACATCACCAAGCTTTTTGAAAGCGGTAGTTATCCTCTAGAAATGAAATATTTAGGAATGGTGGGAAGGAAGCTATTTTTCTTTGACAACTCCACTGTTCGGGTATTAACATATTTACTTTTCTTTTTACTAATAACTTGAATGTATTTATCTAATTTGAAAACTAAATTGGATCCGTTGCCAATACATTCGATTCCTTTCAAACAGGATTGGACAGCATCATCCAAACTCTGCGAAGATGCCAACATGAAACTAGTTTCCTTTGAAGAAAAAGAAGAAACGGAATTCGTCATTGGAGCATTTCGAGAAATGAAGATAGAATCTTTAAGTATAATTCAGATATCGTAATTTTAGATAAAAAGGAGTCTTCTCCGCAAAATAATGTAACATTGCTTGGTAATATTTTAGCTTGTTGGACGTCGGCCATTGACAATTTAAAGCGACCGGAAGCATTTATTTGGAACACCACTAACAATCAAGTAAACGCAAGAGCATTAGTCCGCTGGATACCACATTCATAACTACAATCCTTTTTGCATTTACCTTTTTGCAAATTTTTCCACTGCCAATTACTATTTTCAAAACTGGCAATGTAGCAGTACTACAAAAGCTGTAGTATGCCAGCTGGGAATTTAGAAAAACACTGTTCTCTTCTATCAAGAGTATATATTTCAGTCTGTATATTTTTGGCAAAAACTAATCAGATCATATTATATTATTATACTTAAACGTCTTGTAACAAGAGCCAAGGGTCAGTAAAAGCAAATTGTGATTGGAACGCTTAGATTTCCCAAAGTACATCCGGAGCCGTTTTGATTTTATCTATGGCTCAATCAATTTTGCAAATTTGTTTTTTCTGAAAATGACAAATGTTCTTTGCAAGAAAATTGCAGCCTTGCATCATACCGAAGCAAAAAAATAATTACTATTTGTACCTGTAACATTTCATAGACTGTTTTAAAATGAATAAATACATAGATGTTTATGTAGCAATCACGAGCTTCTAATAAACTTAACACATTATTTTATTTATAATAGAGACACAACCCTAAATTTAGTTGCGCAACATTGTTTCGTTTTTATGTAACCAAAATTAGTACACTACACAACTTTTTAAAAGCAGTATATTTGCCATGTGTGCGGCACTGAACTTAAGTGATAAGGTAAAAATAAAATGATATTCCGTTATTAAATAGACGATTACGGGAAACTTGCGGGATTATTATGTTGTTTTTCTTTCAATTCAATTCCATATTTTTTTGAAGAATGTTTTGCAGCATGATTCTCACTTTACCCCAACAGCGCATTTTGTGGACACGGTCATTGTCATAATACCGTTTCTTATCGGTACGTCAAAGTGAGTTACACGTACCTAAAGAGTGAATGACAATATTGGTATGCTTTTTACTATTATGAGGCATAAAACAAATAAACCACAAACCACACCCAATAAAATGAAACCAGATATACCATTCAATACTGACTAATGGACGAAACAAGAAGTCACGAAATGCAAGTGAAAGAAGAGAAGGAAAACAAAAAAAATATTGCTCTGCCCCCTAAATGTCCTAAAACATTTGTGTGACAAGGCAGCTGAACTAATATTTGTTGTAAATGTTGAAATGAGAATCAAAATAAAATTTGTGAAATAGCTTACTGTTTGCAGAACAAATTTAAATTTCAGACAACAACGTTGACTGTATTTCCTTGACAATCACAATTCCTTATATTATTTATAATTGTTACAACAGGGCACAAAGTAAATGTGAACTTTTGAAATTTTAAATTAATGATAAATGAATGATTATTATAGTGAAAATAGCGCTTGACATTATAATTTTTTATTTTATCCAGTTAATTAATCCCACATATTTTGAAGAGCATTCTCTATTTCCTTTTTCGTTTTTTCTTGCCCCATTGCTTGAAACTGTAGTCCAAAGTTCATCTGAGTTGCAGCGGAGCTCATCATGAATGTTCCTAGGTTAGCTGCGCCTGCTGGATTCGACAATCCTGTAGGAATTGCACCTGAAAACGATTCCTGCCCACCTCCTGTTTGCCTCGCTTGACCCGACATTTTCATGAAGAAATCATACTCCTGCGCTTTTTCTTCTTCAGTTTGGGGCTCTCTTATCTCATCGTCAGTAGTTTCCATTTCCAAGTTCGACTTCATTTTTTCCCTTTTTAGTTTCTCTAGCGAATCTGTAACAAAATGACTCAATGTTACGCTTATTACTATTACAATTATAAATATTTTTTAAAAGGAGAAATGAAATACGTGAAAAAGCATAAATTTATGTCAATTTACCTGCACAGCCGTTTAAGTTATGTT
>JAHZND010000252.1:0-12454 GCA_027744115.1 Acrocyrtus sp. NNG-2020
CCGTATTGGCTTTGGTAAGTGTGGCAGCGGCCGCACAACCAAACAACGTCTTCCAATTCAGAATTTTCGATGAACGGAAGGTAAAAATAGATTTAAATTATTTTAATGTACTTTTCAAAGTTGAATTTTAAATTGTTATTGAGAAAAGTTTTAGCATGACAAATGCATATTGCATGAACATATGTGCAACCCTGACTAAATGACATGGCTTCAGGGAAATATCCACGAATGACACTAATTATATGCACATTAGCCAATCCTAAGTTTGATTGATGTTTTATTATTGAATTTAGCAGGATGCGGCGCACCAAGCTGAGGGTGAAAATTATGACTCTGATGTTGTGTTTCATAGTGCCGGGAATCAGAAGGACATCGCCGAGGCGGAGACATCATACATTAGCATGAATGCTGTCCCAAGTGAATTGGAAATGTGAGTTTACCTTCAAAAAAAATCCTTTAATAAGCTTAATATCAAGACCTAAAACTAAACTGTTTTAAATAAAAGTGACAATGTAATCATTTTTTAAAAATATTGTGCACTAGTACTACTGAGGCTCCACCATCCTCAGGAACTGGGATTGTAGGAACAATCGGGTACATTTGGGGCTCCATGAAATCTATGTATGCAGTTTTATCTAAGTTTTAAGAATTCGACCTTTTTGGGCACATAACAAATATAAATTTTTAAATTTTTTCACACAGGTTCCATGAACTCTACACTAAGGTGTTCGGTTGAGGTCGGAAATTTCATTAAAAAATTTTTTTGATTCTGTTTATCAGCTCAATTATTATTTCATAGTATACGAAAAAATGTGTTCGGAATTTAATAAATTCTTTTTATTTATCCGGCCTAAATCACTCGTGGTATATTTTACTTAAAAATGCATACCTGAGATGGAAAAAAGTGAAGAAAAGGCATGTCATATTTTGTGCCCTGGTATTTCCTCCGGAAGCATGGTTTTTTCGAAATATTTAAGCTGTAATTTTCCATGAATTATTAGTAAGTAGAACCGTACATGCTTTCCAAATTCACTAAACATTTCCAAGAGGACTAAAGGTATGTAATGTACTCGAGGGATCAACAGATCAATGCCACGAGTGCAGCTCAAGGAAGAAGAGCAAAACGTTTCTCTCCATTCTCATGTCTGGAAAATCTCCCAAGTGAATGACAGTGAACTTTTTTTTCTTCAGTTCACCTTGCATTTTTAAGTCGGAGAAGGGAGGTGAATTCAATTTCCAAAAAAAATTTCGCCATTCCCAAGCACCATTGAATTGGGCGCATAAGAGGTCACCAAACAATATAAATTTTTTGACAGGGAAATTCTAATTTCAAACTATTCCAAACTACCTGGAAAAGTGTACACTGCCTGGAAGAAATCTGGCTTTACTTTTTTTCTCTCGAGTTATTTCATTATTCAGATCGATGCTGTTACTCTGATCCCCATTCTTAAAGCCAGTACAAGAGTACAGAAGAGAGCTTGTTGCTCAGGGTCAGAATAAACAGGAGCGAGACTAGAGTCGAGAAGGAGAAAAAACGGCAGAAAATTGCCTCGTAAAACGTGAAGATTACTGTTACTACAGAGGCACTCCAGTGACAGATATTGAATACTATACACACTCCAGCGCTATTCCAGACTTGTCTCAGCTTTACCAAATGTAGTGACACTGCTTCCATGGGGAACGTCATGAAGAAAATTATGCGGACAATTTTAGCTCAGACATTTGCTCCAGTATAAAGCTGCACATAGCCCCCGCTGCTTTTACAGCCTATGTACATGGGACCAAGTCTACGCCACACAACCGATTTGTACAACTTTTACGCCGAAAAAATTATGCATTTCTCTTCATATGATTTACTTAAGTGTAGATGCTAGCCTTGCCGGAATCCGATCTTGAGATAGTTTCAGGGGTACACAACCGTACAGTGACCGTTGTTTGAATGAAATTGAAAATTATATTGTGCATAATACAACTTAGGTATTATGCAGCTTGCTGACAGTCAACAGAACATATTTTCAAGCTTAACAAATTCTTTCAGGACTGCCGACTGTTCCAGAAATATACACTTGCGTAGGTTGGAAAGATGTGTAGGTCTGTAGGGACGAGGATCTCATATTTCCAACAACAAACAAAAAAATATATATACGCCCATGCATAATAGTGTAGTTATCTCTGTGTAGGGGAAAAACTTTTGTGGAAGATAAGATGCTACACTTTTGAGTAAAATACGAGTTTTGCAGCACACAGCGCCCCACCATTCAATTATAAATGATACGGTGCATTATGTCTGACATTTTCCCTTTTAAAAAAAAACTTGGCAAAAACTGGAGCACGTACATTTCCATAATATTTTTTTTTGGACTAAACGGTTGCGCAAAGTACGAGTTCTGGAAAGGATTTATGATCAGCTCCAGTTACAAAAGCTTCTTTGGTAAACTGGTAAAACTGCACCCAATTCTGAAGACATTTTACTGGAAAGGTAGACACAATATTTAGGAAAGAAGTAGAAAGCAAAAATGCCACACAGCCATTTCAGCATTCAGCAGGGAAAGAGAAGAGGACAACGTCAAAAAGAATGAAAGGGAAAACGAAACCGAGGCAAATCTTCTTTGTGTAATCAATGACAACATAGGTAACTTTCACTAGCGTAAACGAGAGTACGCAGTCATGTACATTGCACAATTCCTGGTGCGTCTTATCAACAGAAAAAAAGGGGAAATATAGCTCTAGAAAAAAAAGTAAAAGCCAAAGTTTTCGTTTGGGAGAGAAACTTGAGGGGAAAAAATGTACACAGAGACATTCACATTACCAAAGCAATTCTATTATTGAAGTTGTAACAGGAGCTGATCACAAAGTTTGAAAATGAACAAGTACAAATTAAGATTATGCACGGTATACAGATACGGACTGGGAGATAGTGGAGTGATTGCTCCAAAATTACGTTTTTCTCTTCACTTGGAACATCCCATCTTTGGAGTGTGGCTCTCTTCCTTTTTTTTAGATTACTTCTACATGTCACTACATATCTCCCTTTACCCCCACCAATAAATTATGGCGCTATCGACTACCTAATGCATGCAAAGTTTAGAGTGTTTGTGTGAGCCAGAAATGTCAAGAACATTTTCATATTAAGCAGAAGCTTGTCGGAGATGAGAATGTTTAAAATATGTAAAATATATATTTTTTTCAGAACGGAACTGCAAATATTGGAATCATGCTGAATATATTTCCACAGACTACTAAAAGTGTTCCGTTCAAATAATAATTTCGGAGCTGGCATTTCACGTTTCTACAAGACAATATTGATCCGCATAGGTACTTGCTTAAGAATGCGGATGAATATGGAGCACTGTAAACCTTATCAACTCTTATACTCCCAGTCCTGATGATGCTACCTGACTGATAGTAATTTTAATGGAGAGTTCTTTCGGAATCTGAATTCTGCTACACGTTCTCTTGAATAGAGGAGTGAAGTGAGCAGGAGAAACCAACCCTTATTTTCCAAAGTGCAAATTTTAATGATATACATGCTTCCGTTATGTTCCTTCGTATGGTCGTCTTTGCAGGAGAGCGTAGCAATTTCTACTTATCTGTGGGATGACACATATTTCAATTTGAATTGAAAGTGGAGGGTATATGGAGGGAAGAACTTTTTTTTGTTCTTAGTAAAAAGACTGATGGAGCAGACCACTTCAAACATATTTTTTTTCTCGTAGCCCTCCCGTCTTTTGACGAATAGATCCAATCTGATACCTGTCATAACCAGTTTTCTTCTAAATTATGGGTTGAGTGCAGACATACATACCTGAAACAAAACAAGGAAAAAAATATATTTTAGTACAAGCGCTCATAGACTTTCTTCCAAATAATTATAAAGTTATGAGCTACACATTTTTTTGGAAGCGAGCACAAGGAAGGAAGCTGTTTGGAGGGAAAAGTGCCAAAATACGATTAACTGTAATGTTGGAAAATTCATTTACGGCTATAATTTTTTTTAAAAAAAGCTGACAGCGGAAATGGACATAAGTACACGTATTATATAGAAGGGGCTCTTGTATATAGCCCACAAATTTAGGAGGAGGGAAGTGAAATGCTCCAAAAACAAGGCTCTCGGTTCCTTGCTCGAGTCCTTTATGAAGCATCTGCTAAGTGACTTGAGTAAAAAAATGAATTGAAGGCGGAAGTGAAAAGTGGGGAGATAGAAAAGAAGAAAAGCCACGGAGAGGACACGTGGCTGTTTCGGCAAGAAAATAGATGAAGACAAAAGTGATAGAATCGAGTTATTGCCTTAGAAAGCTGGCAATTCTGGTAAATGATTTTTTATGAAGAAGTAAAAATTTGTGGGACTTGGGAAAATGAAAGGAAGCAGGGAGTAGTCGTGGTGGCGGCGATGGCACCTCTATAAAACAATATTTAGCTTCGGCTATGACTTCCTCTTAGATAGGGAGATTGATTGATGCACACTCCCCACTCGCCTCTTTCTCTCGCATATCGCTCTACTTGGGGAATACTGAGATCTGTATAATCTCAAGCATATTTATGGCCAACAAATTCCGCTATTTGCTACATTCCGCTTGGATGTGCCCCTCGAAAAAAAAAGTGGAATTGATGTTAGTGCAAAGACGACCAAACAAAATGTACTACAAATTGCTTCCGAACATATAGCTTCCATGTGAAGTGTGTATAGTTCCTGCTTTTTCAATTTTCTATTACCGCACACACACACTCTCTCCCGTTTTTTGTAGTTCTCGGCGCGCAAATTTTTTTCCTTTTTCTCATTCATTTCGCAGACCTGTGTAGACCTATCTTTTCCCGTTTCCACCTTACAGTCCCAACAAAACCAAATTCACTCCGGAAAAACATAGTACACTTGGCCCAAGTAATTGCGAATGCTTGCATGTCATGTGTACGTAGTTTCATGTACTAATTGCGATGCTACACTTTTTTGCTGCTGTCCCAGTACACTTTAATATTATGCATTATTGAATTTTCTCATAGTGTTGCGAGAGCAAATTGGCAATTTTTGCTTCTTCTTTGGGAGCCTGCCTTTACTAACTCTTATTCGCGAATTACGGCTCAGCTCAAGCAGCTAAAAGCACTTTCCGATAGGAAATTTTTTTAAAAAAATATATATTTTTTTAAAGTCGCAGTATAGCACATACGTGCACGTGCAAGAACAAAAAAAACGAAATAAATTTTTGTTTACACAAATGCAACCGCTGCAAAAGGAATTTGCATTCGCTTTCAGAGATAAAAAAGAATAGAGAGGAGTGAACAGCACTAGCACTACATTTTAAAAATAAAAATAGATGGGCAGATTTGCTATGTGCACTTTGGAATGAGATAGGAAAAGGTTGTGAAAATAAAGTCTGATTTAGCTCCTTGGAATGCATTCCGATCCACAACTAATTAAAGCAGTTTTGCAATTAAAACAGCAATTATTTTATCAAAGTTCTAGTTCAAAGGTGTCATTCAAGTGTAGCTAGTCTCTCTGATTTAACTGATTACCATCTTTTTTTTTCTAAAGCTCTAGCCGTGCAATCCCCATCCCCACATAAAGCTTTGCATTGATAACTTATTTTTTTCGGGGGAGCCGTCCTGTGGCTTAATGAAACGCTCCTCTTTTTTTCCGTTTTCCCTCTCTTTCAGTTTTGAACTAATTCCAGCAGTGCTGTCTTTGTTACTGTCAACTGCAAATGAACGTTACGTCATCGGAACGCCAAAAACTTTTTCCTCCTTCACGCCTATACTAGTGGCATATCGGAAAATTCAAAAAAAATTTTTGGCATCACGTTATGCTGATGCTGATGATTTGCTATGTTTTTATATCTCCCCTATTATTTTCATCTTGTACGCGCTTCCCGTGCACAAAAAATCTTTCATTTTGCAAGTGTAATCTATCACGAGGACAATTTGGCTCGTTTTCACGGAGACAATACGGCGCGACTAAAGAGCCCATTAGAGTCCCATTTCTGCCCTAGTTGTGTACAACTGCAGCCACATGTATTCTGTTACAAATATACTTAAGATCTGGTGATTTATTCCTGAAATTTCGTCGTGATTGCAAGCTTAGAATTTTTTTTTCGCTTGACGAAAACCCAGCTCGACCAATTCTCCTCGTTCCCCTCATTTTTATATTCACTCCTCGAAAACTTTTAAAACGCACAACTGCTCGCTAATTAAAACAGATTGATTGTAGTAATCATTTTGTGTAGGAAATGTCTACTTTTCTCAAAAACAAAACTTTTTTTTACTCTATGACTGATTCCTGTCCTCCTTCCACTTGTAGACATTTTGTTTTTAGAAATTTCGCTGTGGGGAGTACTGTACTGTGGAAACATCTTTTTAAAAAATAAAATACGAGTCGCATTCAGCAGCAAAAAGGTAAATTCAACCAGTTTCAATTACAGTTCTTCCCATTTTCTCATCTTTACCAGGAGCCACTCTGCTACCCACTTTGTATATATTTTCAGGGAATGGCTCTATAGAGAGAAGATGAGTTTGTAGGGTCTTCTTTCCTGAAAAAAATGTTCTTTTTTTCGTTCAACTGTCATGTCATGAGTATCTCTCTTTGATTAAGACCGAATGGCAACTGATTCTTATTTTTTCCTAGTAAAAAATTATGATAGCTGATTCGAGACAAAAACTGTGAGGAGAAAAAAAATGTTTCAAGATGTGCATCTCGGAAGAGTAGGAACACATCATCATCTCTCCTCTCATGGCATTTCCTAAAAATTCACGTGTTATTGAAAACGCAACAGCTGCCACAATATTTTCATACTGACATCCATTTAAAAACATCAAAGTGCGCCATATCCTTCACTAGAGACGAAATGAACAAGCGTTTAAAACTACTTTACATTCATATATCACAATCTCTCTCTCCTTTCTGTAGCTCCTCAGCTCTCTCAGCTGTCAACTTTGGCTAAGTTAAGTTCCTACTAATTCAATGAAGACACTCCCAAAAGAACGGAAAACGGCAACCGAAGATTGTCTTGCTGAACAACTCTCAACTCCGTTTGCTGCTCCCTAAGAGGAAGTTAGAGAGCGAGTGAGGCACCGGGCCCCGTACAAAATGGACCAAAACAGCATCTCTCTTTCTCTATTTTTCTGCCCTCCCCGCCTGCACTTTTATTTTCCCAACATTGATATTTATGATATGTAGTTTTCTGAGCGCTTGCGACTCTCAATTTTTCAATAATAACCAATGCTCTAGAAAAAAAATATAGGATGTTGTGTGCGAATTACATATTTTGTCGGCGTATTTTTCCCAATTCTAAAAATACATGTGAGGAAAATGCAACTGAATTTATTTGATTTTAAACGTGCAGATTGCGAAATGAAGAGGAAATGGGGAAATGGTGCTCAAACGCTCTGAGAGAGGAGCGGCTGCTCCGAGAGAAAAAAAAATACATATATAAAAATCTGTTCGGACCTCTTTCTCTCTCCTTCTGTGTTTGTACTTTTTTTTGTGTTTTTGCTTAAGCATCATCAATCCTCATCATGGAGCGTGACTTTTTTTCCGAATAAGACATTCACAGTGAAGAAAAAACGCAAATGTACATAAAAGTATCATTTTTGGCTCTTTCAACGAAAAAAAAGATCACTTTTGCAAACTTCACGTCAAGTAACTCATGCCTTTCTACTTTTACTATTTCACTCAGACAGAGAGATCAGAAGCGGGAAGTAAGGAAAGTGGTGAAGATCTCTTCAGATGGACTCTGACATAAGGAAACAATTCTCTTGGAACGTGTAATTCAGCATAGGAAATCCGTGACCGAGAGTATGGAAAGCACGAGCATCTTTTTTTTGCACTCCTCTCCCAAAACATACATTTTTTCGGTTTAGGTGAAGCGACCCGAGTTTACACAACTTTTATTTTCACACTCCTCCTAAATAAGCGGAACGAGCTGAACTCAACTCACTTTTTTTACTGGTAAACCATAGTAAATTGCAAATTTTTTTTAAATTGTAGTTGAGCAGCCAAAAAGTGACGGAATCTTTCTCTCCCCCTTCGTCCTTGTCGGAAGAGTATAAAAGAGAGTCGGAGAGCTGTTTAAGCAAAATACTCCGCCAGTTTGTTATCTTTATTAGAGAGTCTGTCCGATTTTTGTCATTCCCACGACCAATAGTGATTGGATTGACGGCGAAGTTAGAAACCAGCAACTTTTAATGTTTCCCTAACGATGAAAAAGACCACTGTATGGCCTGATGTGTTTCACTCCTCTATAAAATAACGAGAGAAAAATTTTTTTGGCTGTCCCTCCATTTCCCACTCACTCTTCACTTTCTAGCCTCCTGCAATTACTCTTTAAAAATAAACCGACTGAAAGTGCAGAAAATACTTTTTTTCCCTCCGCTTTATCATGTGCATGTGCTTTAAATTGACTTTGAGATTTCGTTCATGTTTTTTTACCAAGTGCTCCTTCAATATTCCTCTACTACGTTACGAATGATAAGTTGCCACTGTAAAGATAAGCAAACAGTATGCAATTTGCTTCCCAGTTGCAATACAAAATGCACAGAAAAGAAAACACCACTGGCAGATGCGAGTGAGTGGCTCTCATTCAATCTGTCAGCGAGCTAGTACCATTACAATGATTCAAGAGGCTCACTGTCTATACGTTATCTTCTTGTAGTAGTGTAATTGCTGAGCGAAATGTTTTCCCCATTTCCCCTCAGATATCCGCAGGTATGTACAAAGCTGAATAAGTTGCTGAATTTTTGCTTGGGTGGTCATTAAAATGGTCGGCGGATGTTGAGGCCCTTTCGCAAAATTTTTTTTTATTCTTTTGTACTATACCGTATAACTTATATTGAATATAAGAAATCAATTTGTTATTTGTTATTTACTGCTCCAATTACTGCCGCCAAAGGGAGATAATCTCTTTAAAGGACCTTTGGTTTCTCTTTTCCACATATATAACTTGTATATTGAATATAAGAAATCAATTTGTTATTTGTTATTTACTGCTCCAATTACTGCCGCCAAAGGGAGATAATCTCTTTAAAGGACCTTTGGTTTCTCTTTTCCACATTTTATTTTGTGAAATCAGTTAAATTTTCAAGGGTTAGTAAAAAAAGCACTCGAAATATTAAGTTGGGGGCATTAAGCTCTGATCTCATCCACTTTGGACGACTACTCAATCATTCCATAAAACTTTTACTTGGGGAAGGAAAAAAAGCAATATTTCTGGGAAATCTTCCATTTTTTTATTAGCAGTGGCTACATCATAAAAAAATGTTTTTTTACAAATGAACCTTTTTTCCAAACAATAACTTTTTCCTTTTATTTCCCTAGCCAGTAGGAATATTACCTATGTGAGACAGGAAGATGGGTATATTCTTTCAGGTCATTTTTCATTAATGAGCCAGATACTTTTCCTTGCAGACACCATCAACTGTCTGGCATCCCTTCGTGGTGGGGGAGGCTCGTTTGATTCAATAAATTAAATGATAATCGTTACCGCACACTCCACGGAACGAACTTTGGCATATGCGGATGACTGATGCCACTCCAATAAACACATATAGCAAGTTTATTACGGAGGGCCCGAAATACTGTGGCTCCAGTAATATGATAATGTAATTGCGACTTGTCAAACTTTTGACTGGCTGAGCTTCATAAACCCCTTCTCGTAGGGTCCTTTTTTCCCCTTGGCCTTTATTAGTGGTGCCGGAGCTCCATAACATCACTGAGAAGTTTCTAGTTACTGATATTGCAAAAAGGCTGCGACGTTAATGGTGTAGCTAATGGCTGGCAACAAAAACAAATAAGCACTCCGCTACTACGCCATAACGGCAACAACGGTTACCTGACATAAAAATTATAATAACGTAATAAAAGACGATGCTGTATATATATCTGCTCCCTAAGAATTTTTTTGATGAGGGTACGTCGGGGAGCGCACTGGATAATTTTTAGTACGCCTTCAAATGATAAAAATGACTTGAACTGCTGATAAAGCATAAACTCTCCCCGAATTTTTCTTTTTTCATAGCTCAGATTCACTACATTTAATGATATTCAGATTGAAGAGAGGATGAAATTGTGGCCATTGCGAATTTTAGTGCTTTCAGCAAAAATTATTTTATTCGGTGGTTTATCTTTTTTCCCTCCATTTGTCGTAAAACGTCAGCGAGTGGAGATAAATGTGCAAAATGATGGAGAGACTGAGGTCACCCTTCATCATAAAAAAATATGTACTCTGGCTCCCCTGATGAAGTACAGCGCACAAAGGATTTACCTTTGTGCTATAATTTTTTTTTCGGTGTGACTGTAAATTGGCGTTTCTCCCAAAAAGTGTAGCACACTACGTGGGTTGATCCTTCTCCAATTTCATTCTGAAGGAGGAAGTAATTCCGCGATGAAAAAAAGTTAACGGTTTTTGCTATCCTGCATAGTAATTAAAACATGAAAAATTGGGTTCCCATCCCCACTGATTTTATTTTTTGAAATCAGATAGGAGCGGAACAGCCCCTTGAAATGTTTGTGGTTGGTTAGTGTACAGTGTCTACGACCGCATCCGTCCTATCAAATAGATCTAGGAAAATAGTCGAAAATATGATCTGGGAGCTGTTTTCATAGGAGTTGAATGCACACGGTGGAGAGTGAGAGTAGAAAAACTGGTACGATAGCATCTCTCAAATAACGAGGAGCACTCCATTCATCTCTTCCGCGTACCCGTGTGGAGGAGCAAAATAAAGAGGACAAAACTGGTGAAGAAATAGTGTTATTGCATGTATATTAAGTGGAGACACGTCAAAGGACAAAAGTTAGGAGGAAACCGCAGAGACATGAGCCATCACATAATTTGTGGACTAGATAAAGCAAATAAAGTCTACTTTTTCGTGCTTCCGTCTCTCTCTCTCCCTCTCCCTCTCCGCTGCAATAATAATGTGCTTGTAGAATGGTTTTCTCCTGCCGTTTCGGGATTTTCACTTTGCCCTCATTTGTTAGACAATGCAATAATGCCGACAAGTGTAATATGCATACTTTCACTGGGCGCTGTGTGACGCGACGACGACATCTCCGCCAAGTAATGGGTTTCTCTCAGGTTACGAAAACGAAAAAAAAACACACTCCCTTCATTTCTCCATTGCTCCTCTTATAATTGTACTCCTACTGATAGTTAACATGTCGTTTTCTCCATTTTCACACATTACGCGTGACAATGACGACACTCTCCGATTTTTCGGTCACGTACTTCCAGTTCCAAGCCACGCAGAGAACTATACGGCAGGGGTATTTTGAGCAGCGCTATGTAAACTTTTCCAGCAGATAGGGAATAGCATCTTGTAGACGGTGCGAGTCGAGCAGCTATATTTTTTTTGTGGAACAGTTCCATTCTACATACCAAATTTCGTTTTGCTGCTGACACTTCCGTTAAATTTTCAAGTATTGACTAAAAAACTTTTTCGAAAGTCAAACGAAAGACATACTTTGAAGCACAAACGGCGGGCACTATACTCTCCAAATTTAAATTATTCCTTTTTTAGCTATCCAATATTTCCAAAATATACACTCTCGGCGATCTTTTAATGAGCATCGAGGAGCAAAAAAGCAAACTAAGTTGACAACAATCATCCTCCTTTTCCATATCAGTGTAGAGCGATTTAAAAAAAAACTTTCGTTTTCCCCTTTTCATGTCTCAAAGGAAAACGCGGACTTATATTTTTTTACTCGGGAGGTGTTGGCACAACGGTGCGCTATGTGTTTAATGCCACTTTTCTGTGTGCTTCATTTCATAACAAGCTATATATAGTCATTATATTTTCATGAATGATTGCATGATGGCACGTACGAGAAGGCCCTAGTTACACAATCTGAAAATGTATATTTCGCATTTATTAATATTGTGCTTTCAACTCTCCAAAGTTCATGCTCTCGCTTGAGTGAAAACTACTTTCACCACATGGACAAAGCTTTGATCCTTGTGATAGGAGCCGAGCCTAAAAACATACTTATTTTTTTCTCTTGGTGTAAACTATTTTTCTCTTTTGCAAAAAACATCCCTGCCAAAAAAGAAACTTTCGCATTCTCCACCCTACACTCCTATTATAATACAGTTTATTAATAAATGTTCTTCTTTCCTTTTAACAAGTTCTTTTCCATGTTTTCCTCCCTCGTCCAAAAGCACACTTTACATAAACATATTATGATGAATGGCATATTCTGATACGTGCAGAAAACAAAATGCTCTCATTCCAGATCACACACGACGGCATCACCATATCTTCAAAAAACCAAAATCATTTTCCATTTTCCTTTCCCTTGATCGCCAAGAAAGCCTTTTTAAAAATTTACTTTTAGAGCCGAAAACGACTATTTCCATATAGTACTGGGATATAGAAAGTTTAGTTTAGAGTGTATGGGAACGTGCCCTTCACACTTATTTCCACAAAACACTTTCCACATTTCCCAACTTCCAACTACGAGATTAGACAAGGGCGA
>JAHZND010000253.1:0-69022 GCA_027744115.1 Acrocyrtus sp. NNG-2020
TGGGCTGCAATCCAATATCAATACTTTTTCAAAAATATGCCAAGTCCATGTGCAGTGCACAGAGATATGTATAAAGTAATTGTACGTGCAAATTCAAAGAGACATTTTCTTGCAGCCATCAACATCACAGTCATTGACTATGCAGTGTGCAGACAGTTCGCGAATTTGCATAGGCAGTCACTAATCAATTGTGTACTAGACGATACAAACTGTTCGCTTTACTTGCAGGTTCCTTTTGCAAAAAAATATGTTGGGAATTGGCAAAAAATCTTGAGTACAAGTGTGTATACAATTTGCACAAATTTCCACAAAATGCAATAAAACATCATAAAAAGCAAAAAAGACGTCTGGCAGTCTAGTCTAAAGCTTTCTGGCACTTTTTTTTGCTCAAGATTAGAATCTCAGAATCTGCGAATACTCGGTCGCTTTAAACTTCATCATATCATCATTGATTACATTGCTCACATATCTATCCATATCTAATTTTTGCAAAAAGAAGGATACTGCAATTTTTTAAACACAAAGACAGCCTTCATCCTTATTCCTTTATGTCTCACAGCATTGCTATACATTTTCATGTGTATGAATTTAAAAAAAAGAGAATTTGAAAGAGATTGTTACACTGTGGAAAATGAAGAGGGCCAGACAGGGACGTTGGGATGCGTAGTAACAGACTTATGTAGCCTACTTCTAACCTTTCATATTCGAATTGTCTAGGACTATGCACGAGATTCACTGATGAGAGCCGTGTATTCTATTATTAGTATTCAGTGATAGTCGCGCAGTGGTAAAGTAACTTGTAAACTGTGTAATTGCGCATTAAATGGAATATGTATGCACATGTGGTATAACGAAGTACATGAAAATGTAAATAAATTGATGATGCATTAGTTATCCTGGAATGTTATACTGTTAATTCTTCATTACTTTTTTGCATGTAAGGATCGAGAGCCTCGAAAAATTAAAATGCCTGAGCGTGTTACGTATTTAAATCATTATTACTGTCAAGCAGGCTTCTCGTTTATCCGTTGAAGCTCTGTAAATAATTATTACCGTAGTACTTGTAGCGCAGCACAGCGAAGCTAAATAGGTTACGCTACTTGGTTGAAGATGGTAAAGGTAAAGCTAGTACAAAAAAAATTGCAAATTTGCAAGGTTGTCTGTTGTCTTCTGAATAGGTTGTTGTGCTGTATTTTATCTGTCCTACACCAACGAACTTTTATATATTTCTGTCGAGGTAGTCCCTTTTACTTGTTCACATGTTGGTGTTGGTATGTATAATGACTTTGTTAGGTAATTGTCCTATTTCGTAATAAAATGCAACATTTTCTGTACTTGTTTACTACTCACTCAGCAGCCACTACAAGAGGTGGCGAGAGAAAGGTCAATGCGTGCGTACATTGCTCTAGGCTGCTGAGCCCGTCTGTCGTGTCTGTCTATAGTCTGGCGTTGTGATTAGGGTGATGGGATGTTGGCGTTAACGCACTATGACTCCGACTAAAAGAGTATGAGTGGTAGTAGCGTTGAACTATTAAATAATTATTGTGTGCAAAAAAGGTTGATAACCTTTAGATATTTGCGAATTCGTTCGCGATCGATCAGTGCTAATAGCTTACAGAATAGGTGAGTGGAGTAGCTAGCTGGCCGTATTCTAAATCATCCCAATCTACACAAAGTATGACGCTGACGCTGCTTGCTGTAACAGGTAGCGCAGCGTCAACCTATGTGTGAGTGGTGTGTAGGTAGGTTAAGCATTGTTAACTTGCATGCCTAAATAGGTGTATGTGTCTAAATTACTGCCATGAAAGTTTTCGACTGTGTTTCTGAACAACGCTCACTAGTTTCGTTAGACATGTATTACAGCGACATACTAAACCATTTTAAATAGTCTTGAGAGCCTTGCGCTTGCTTATGAAAAAAATCGAGTATGGATTAGGAGGACTGATTGACTTCCACAGTACAATACATGGCCATTTCTATATACAGGCCTATTTTTTAAAATGTCGTTTTTTGTGTAAATAGGAGCAGTATATGCTGTGGATGGGCACTGTATCAAATGCACCATATCCTTTGAGACTGAGAGTGATCATGATCAGTAAAGCATGAAATCTGTAGTCAAGAGAGAGACATTTATACTATGCAATTCTGGTCTGATGATTGTGTAATCGCCTAGGGCTAAAATTCACCTGGCAAAAAATCGTCTAGCCTGTCTGGACGCGGTTTGTGACTGCTTGGAGTAGGTAGATATATAGATATTACAGAGTTGGGAAATATGAGAAATATGTATGGATGACTGGATGACGTTTTTTTTCTACACAAGTAGAGAATGGACTGCTAAATGTCCTATTTAGATGTCAGCAGTAGTTCATGGGACTTTTGAGCAATTTTTAAAGGAATTTGGCATTAACGGCAGTATTTACGATTAGTTGTTCAAATAACAAGTTCATATAATATGCTCATAATAGTCATGTACTCAGCTTCTCCTTTTTAAGCTTTAATTTAAGCTTTGAAAGCGGTATTTAGCTGTTGAGAGAAATAGTTCAAAGTCCCTTTGACTGACTCACCTTTAAATAGCAATTCTTTAAATGCTCTCCTTTTCCTAACTTCTTTGTCCTTTTGTTTTCTCGGAAATGCTTTTGTCGGATGTAGAGAATGATGATGACTTTTAGACTGATGACAAGTATTGCTGCAATATCGTGGAGCGTAAACTGTCAAAGAATTTTTAAAATTGCTCATCAGCAACAGCAACGCAGCATCGACGCGGCGGTGCAATAACGGCAAAAGGGAGTGGGGCTCGACTAGGGTATTACTCATCCTTGGGAACTGTTGGATTTAAATTACACAAGCTTTGTACAGATATAAAAAAATACCAACGTATTTACATGGGATTTAAAGCAAGAAGCATACCCTATTATGACAATACGTTCAGGAAAGGATGTTGTGTCAGGTTCTCACAAGAAATCTGCAATTTTCCTCGACAATTTGAGTTTTCTCACATGTCTACCTTTAGTCTACCTTCACAGTTTGCATTGTCGAGAAATTCCGTGAGAGTTGTGTTTTTTACGTCTGTGATGTAAACTCATGATTTCGCACGCTCTTTATCACAGAATATGATTGGAAAGGTCAAGGGTTTATTATAGAGTAAAAGAGGGAAGCACGAACTCAAGTTTTTGTTGCAAAACTTCAAAACATTAACTTCTCGCTTTCTCAGTTTTATGAATGGAGTAGTCATAAAATAGGTAATAAATATTTTTTGATGGTGGCATTTCATACATCTTCTGATACCTATCAATGCACCGCGCAAAATTGAAGTATAAACTGGGGATTTTTTTTGGCAAGGTATGCAATGATGTCGTTGTAATGATGGTGCGATAGAAAGGATACCGTATTACTAGTACCTTAAATACTTTTTTCCGATCTCTTTTAACTTTGAAAAGTCCAATTGCTTGCAGCTGCAGTAGTTGCACCACTCAGCCTAAAAGTGTGCTAAGTTTATCGGAAGCAAAGCTCTCAAAATTTATTAAACTCTACCGGTTCCTGATAACAATCAAGTCTTGTTGGATACTGTAAGCGGAAAATGATTTGTACTTTATCTAGATAGTTCTTTAAGCTTGTCCGGTGAAGAAATTGGTGATAAGAAAATTATTGGTTCTTTTTGCCGGTTGATGCTATCTCCAAGGTTTAGCTAGTACAAATGAGAAAATAGAAAGTACGTTTCCAGCAACTTTGATTTTTCCCTCAGTTCATTTGCACTTTTGTATTTTTACACCTCGAGTTACCTGATTTGAGATTATTCAGTAAGGTACATGTAAAACGAGTAGTACAATTTATTTATACCTGTATTCGTTCAGCCAATTAAAATTTCCTTATTACACTTAGTTATCTGCCACCACTATTCTTCAAAAATGCAAAAGTGAGGCTCATTTCTAGCCTTTTTATTCTTTTCTAGGTGTAATTGTAATTTGCTGGCCATTAATTTTCTGTTTTCAATCTTAAGTGCGTCAAGCCAATTAACTGACTAGCGACGCAGGATGGCCGATATGAGCTGTACACATTCTCTTATAGCTAGCTACTTGGCTTTAATTTTTGCCATTCTTGTCTGCTACTGCCACTGCCACCCATTTTCTTTTCATTAACATTTATTTCATTCTCATAATATTATCGTAGATCACTCGGAGAGCAAAGCAGCTCTTGCCGAGAAAATATTTGCCCTCATAAATCTCCAAGTTCTCCGAATGAAGAGTGAAAGGAGTTGTTATCAGAGTAGATTTTAGTTGAAGTGGTATCAGCGGTGCACAATGATGAAATGTATTTCTTCCGGCCTTCCGGGCAAAGCAGTAATCCTAATGTAAACTGCATTGAAAATGAAACATGAAATTCCGAGCCAGCTCTCATAAATAAAGTTCAAAGCTGCACTGGTTCTTTTTAATGGATGTGTAGGTGGAGATAAAGATATGGGGAAAGAAGTGCGGAGGGAGCTCCCAGTAATTACTTGAACTTGCTTGCTAATATTTTTGCAAGTTGTATTTTTTGCACTATTTAATGATATTACGCAGGCTTTTTGCAACCTTTAGCGTTCTAAGGAGGCTAAACCAGTGAGCTAATCTAATTAATGACTTTTAAAGTACGGAAGGTTATTATTTTCTCTATTAATTTAATAGGTGTGGTGTACGTACGTACGTACACTGAAAAAAATGATGACTGTTATTCGTCATGGCTGAGTGAAAATAAGGAAATCGATGTGCCCTCTTCTGCCATTTATGAATGAATGAAATTCATCGCAGTAGATCTCCTCCTAGCTTCTGGGTTTAAAATTTGCTTTACTTTCCGTGATTTATTTTCTCAATCATTTTTTATATAATCAAGGTGGGGGATTTGCTCGTTCTGTTTCATTCATTAAAAAGAAGCCCATTGTAGTAATTCTTTTAAAAAAGTGAGTTGTGCTGAAAATACAGCAATTAATAACATACAAGAAAGAAACTTCGTTTAGAACATTTATCGGGTACATCATATCCCTTTTCATTTCTCAATGGGCGATGAGTATGAGCACTGCAATTTAGCAAATGTTGTGAATGAATGTTGCATGATGCGAATATTCAATAGGGGAAGTAGTTCCCTGTAAACTTGAACTTACTATTTGAAATTAATCGGTGTGTGGATGTATAGTGATACAGCACGTTTCCTTTTTTCTTGTGAAAATTACGTTCGCAAAAAATTATAAAAACTGATTTGCCTACAGACACAATGTTTCTAATTTCCTGTTTCCTCAGAGGTAGAAAATCAGCGGGATAGAGCATCTCACCACAAGCGTTTTTTCCTATTAGTCGTGGTGGGTGTAGGTTGGATTCTTATAAAAACACATAATTAATTAATTATACAAAATCTATCTTTTCTATTATCTATTTGACATTTGAACCGTAACGTCTGCAGGTAATTATAATTTTTTAAGAGCATCATTTTAAAGTTGAGACTATCGTTTGAAGGAACAAGAAACTTCCATTTGCCAAAGAATAAAAAAGCTACTTACCAAGGAACTTGCACATGCACACGGAAAAGTAAATCGCTCAAGGAACTTTTAGCCTCGTGTAAAGCGATACCTTGTTACTTAGAAAGTGTGCGTACAGGAACAAAGACGGAGAAGAGGAAAGCGACTCGCAAAAATTTACAGTGAGCATGCATTCCTAAGCAAAAAAATCCACTTGTTCGGCTGGTTTATGCATCGAGAAGTGCATAGAGAGTAGAGAGGAAGGATTCTCTCCGGTTTGGTCGACTGACGCCATCAGCTAGATATTTCAGTAGGTTTTAGCTGCTCTCTTTGTAATAATTGAGCAGATGCACATGCCTGCGGTAACTGTAGATGGTATTTCGTTCGTAGTTTTCAGGGTAAAGGAACGCGAGAATAAAAAATAGTTTTATCGAAATTAGCTTTCATCAGATCATTTCCTAAAGTTTTTAAACTGCTTCTTCTGACTATTTATGTGTGCATCTACTCTCTGTTACCTACGTGTATCGCATCATCTTTAAATCACATCGCCAGTCTCTTCGCACTTATGAATGAAATTTCGAATTTTCTACCGAAAACTGTTTCTCAGCTTCACCCATGCATAACTAGATACGCTTGTAGACGACTGTCTAATTTACTGGCAATTTTATTTTAGAAACATGCCACTCACATACACAGGTCAATTTCCTTCTTCATTTTGCCGGAGCTGCACAATTAACGTATTAAGATTGAAAGAATTAGGCAATTTTTTTTGTCAGGAGTTAACATTTAGCTGCCTCGATTCCCTTTGATTAAATCTCCTTAACTTGCCTGCAGCTCTTGAGAAAATTTTGATCGTGAAATCATCAGTTCAGTACTAAATACAAATACTGAATGTTTGCGAATGGCCAGGGAGCAAGAAAAGGCTCACTTTAGGTTTGCACATGCGTTAAAAAAATTAATCTTAAACGGAGAGCAATTATTCACATAGGAGAGTGTTACTGTAGACACTTACAGCGAAAAAACCTTTTTTTTATAAATTATGAATAGTGTCTAGACAGTGGTGGAACAATAGTCTTGCCTTTTTAATGATTCTTGCATAATGCACATTATTACCACTACCCTTTCTGCTACCTTGTTTAAAGTGAACATCTTTTTCTACTGCTATTACGCTTACGTTTTACCCACATTTTTGCCATTGCAATGCCCCTTCACTACTTTTATTGTGTGAATAGGCAGTATTTTTATTTCTAAACTTTTCGGAATGGACCAAAACATTCTCACAGTCTCACATTTTGCTATTATTGGAAAGGAATATAATGGAAGAATTTGCGAAAAAAGAGAAAACCGACGTTGCTCTCTTGTCCCATGTTGATCTGAGGAGAGAAGCCATTTCGTTTTGCGTCTTTTTCAAACTCTTGGTGGTGGCCGTTGCGAAACGCACAAAAGCCACACACTATGCCTTATTTTTAAGCGAGTGTGTGTGAGAAAAAGAAGTGGAGAATGAAAAAGTCTAAACAATTGCACACAACATCAATCATGAATTGAGCGACAGAGGCTGAGTTAGTTAACAAACCGCATCTTTCACAGACTGAAAACCGAGCATATTGTTGGAATGCCTAATATTTTTTGCCACTGTTGATCTGATAATGGAATGAAGTCGGTTAAGTCATTTTCTGCATATATGCATTTAGTTTAGACGAGCCTTTTGTTGTATATAAGAAATTTATTTTTTGCAAGTTTTGAAGGTTCATAAATTCGTGAAATAGCATCAGACTAATTTTGACTAGATGGAATGAGTGAACGGAAAGGGATGGTGTGTGCCTGGTAGAAGTAATGGCAGTTAGTTCGGTTGGTAGTGGGAAACTGATCATGAAATAAATAAATGGAGCTTCAAGAATTGTTTTACGTTTTTTTAAGCACTATTATTATTTAATCGCAGAAAAAAAGTTGATCTTGATCATGATAAAAGTTAAAACTTCTCCGACTTACCTGTCTGCATTTCTGCATACCTTTTGATCGTTTTATCCTTTCCCTTTACATAACTGCAGTGTTGTTGTCGGCTTTGGTTTTGGATGAAAGAATTAAGTTATTGTTCCAGTAAAGGTGAATGTGTAATTGGATTTTTGTTAAAACTGAAAATGAAAGAATTCCTGCACGCTGTTAGCTTTGTGATGCTTTCTGAATACGAGACTAAAATGGTTGAGAAGGATCCTTCCCCTCCCAATTCTGCTTCACAGCACTAACACTCTTGCAAACTCATGTAATATTACATACCGTTCCCCTTTCCAATGAATACCCTGTCAACGGTCATTTTTGACCCTTGCACTAAAATTGTGGTGTTGACGTTCAGAGCTGGGAAAGCCAGAACGAAAGGTTCATGAAAGTTGCATTAATTACAAGTTGCATGAAATCATAAAACTTCGTTGAAATAGGGAGAAGCCTTCCCTGAACCGGACCTTCTCTGGAAAAGTTGCATTCTATTGCACTTTTGCACTTCACAAAACACTTCCTGGAAGAATCGTAGAGGTATGCATTTTGCTTAAAGCTATATGTCCAATGCATGATCGAAACCGTCATTTTTTAATAACTACTTAACGAAAAATAAAATGCGTATCTTAAATTGGATATAGTTGGATGGATATGTGCAATGATGCAAGCAATTTTTTTGTTTTTTTTTTACATTTCCACGAAAGCGTTGGAAAATGCAGCAGGCTGTTAACCTGAATCATGTAGCTGTATCCTGTTTTTCACTTAATGCGACTCATGAGAGTAGCTCATGCTATGCAAATATAACACTATATGGTGTATTAGTAAAGTTGCAGGCGGCATTTTATGTTCACTTTGACAAAAGATGAGAAGAGGAGCACGCAACGAAAGAGGGTAATAGTCGGGTTCGGGTATGCATCTGCAAATGCTGTACCTGTGAATTCCTGTCTCAGGTTATTTATGGAGTTGTACAAGTACCTATATCCGCAAAATGAGAGCATGCTGCTAATTTAGAGTTGCATCTGAAGCGAGAAGAGAGCTATCACGTAAAAATCTGCAAAAAGTATCTTGTAGTAGGATGGGAAGAGGAGAAGCGGCATTAACTTTTCCCTCACACGTCACACATAATCATTTCTCTCCGTCTCCGTTTTCCAGCGAAACATGATGCTTTTATTTTATGTTTTGAGTTTTATTGCATATAATTGCGCAATTTGCAACAGATGCAGAGTGCAGGAGGGTAATTTAATTCAAGCTGCTCTCTCGGTTTTCTTTACTGTTCACTTTTGTCCATCATTCCATCACTATCACAGTCATCGTAATCGAAATCACAATGAACGAAAATTGCTGCGGCCACCACACACATTTTACTTTTTTGTGTGTTGTGGGTACACACAACAGGTACATATATGCACTCTTTTGCACATTATGTATGTACCTCTTACATTTCCATATCATCAGGGTTATATCGCGAAGCTGTTTTGTAGAAATAGTTTAGGCAAAAAATTCAGTTTTAATATTTACAATCTCTTGCAATTATTTTTGTAACCGCCATGCATGCCATGCGATGCGATCCCAGTGCAAATATTTCCGCTCAGTTTGTTCCTCTACCTAGCAATTTTATCCTGTTTCTGTAACGTAAAGAAGAAAAAAAATGTTTTCGTACTTTGAGTTGCAAAAGGGAAACACTGAATGCTCATTTCGCTTGCAGGATGCATGCATGGATAGTGGCAATAAAAGCAGCCACAAGGAGAAATACAACAATAACCACTCATTGAACAGATGAGGAACGTACATATCATATAGTTTCTCGTTATCATCATTGTTACAGTAATTTCTGAAGATTGCTTGCCTTTTACATTTTGTTGGCAGGATTACCGCGAACGGAGTGGGATGTAGTAAAGGGAGATACTTGAAATGGGATGAGGTAGAAGAGGGTTTTCAGAAAAAAATTGCTTGAAAGGTTTGCTCAGAAATGGGTAGCAAATTTATCTTAATGTTCCTATATTTTTCATATCCCTTTTTTGTGAAAACTAAGAAAATTACTTTTGCGGATTCCAACGAATTTTTTGGTCTCTCTTCTGCTACAGTTAAGGGTGGTCCGTCGTCCTGTTTCACCCCTCTTTTGCAGAATGTATAAATTCGAAATTCCTGTAGCGGCTGCCACTGGCTGGTTGTTGCAGAAAAAGATATTTTTGCTTAAATATGGCTGACAGACGGCGTTACCACAATGTAAATTATCTGCATCTTTTGCGCTTCCCCTTCCAAAATCGCAATGTGTACTTTTGTTTCTTCTACTACCGCTCGTGACTTCAGGTACAAAAATGACGCTAGATGCATTTTTCGTACCAGGGCCGCCGGAAGCATGAAATATGCACGCATGATTGCGATCTAGATGCAATTTCTGAGAAAGAAAGTGTTGTAATCCGCTCATTAATGTACCTTGCGAGTTTGTAGAGTACTCCCTTCTGCTCCACCAATAAATCTATCAGAGGTAGGATAAGGCTAATTGTAACAATAAAGCCAAGCTAATTAGGAGGAGGCTGCTGTTGCTGGAATTGTCATTCGTTGATGTAATTTTAGAGTACTGCTGTCATAGAACATATTGGAGATGGTGGGAAATGTATGTTTAAACTTCTGTCTTTGTTTTCAAGTTGTTTAATTTTGATGTACAAGCCCGATCTCCGGCTCCAGCATGTTCCTAATTACGAAATTGGTAAATGCAACTATGCGCCATTAGGTAAGGATTTTGGTAATCTCTCTGTCAACATCATTACCTCCACCGAGTTTGAGTTTGATTGCTTCTCAGAATGGAATTTAATTTTGCCCGAATGAATGCCTGCACTTGTTAGTGCGCTACTGAGGGTCGTTAAAATGCTCATATTTATTGCCTTTTAGGCACCACTTCATGTCTCACAGTTGCTGCTTGGTTGGTGGCAGGTCATTAAGTATTAACAGAATTTAAACTCACACTGCCCCAATGAGCTCATTCACTTGAGTTGTTGGGTAGAAAAGGAATAAAAAAAAGTTAATCGACATCCTGAAAATGTTATGTGGAGTCAGCAAACCTGCAGACATGTAGGTAAAAATGCTGATATGAAAATCAAAATGTTTTCTAACTTTCTACCATTAATTTTCATCACATACTATCAACTATGCTTCTATGCTTTTGCAAATTGCATGTCACAAAAGTAAACTTATTATTCAAGTTTTTTTTACCTCTTCCTGAGGCCAAAGTGCTGCGATGATGTATTTAGGTAGGTACGGCTTGGTGACAGTTTGTCCAGACGATGCCTCACTGTTACGAAATAAAAGCTGACATTTAAAAATGATTTTTGCTTAATGTGAGCTGCAATTATGGATTAGATTTTTAAAGAGCTCCGTGGAGGTAGTTTTTGTTGAACATTTAGCAATTTGAGTAACTGCATATGACCGACATAAACAGTTAAAAGATTATCAAGATCTTTATGAAAGAGCTGCAATTTTTTTGCAGAACGAAATTGCAAGGAATTAGGCGCTAGTTGGATTCGCATAATCAGCAAAAAGGAGTAAGGTGGGAAGTAATGATTATATAGGTACATCCATTAAAGACTAGAGGTTGGACTCCACGACTACGACTGCACTCACTTTGAAGATTAATTTGGCATAGTTGACGATGATAAAATATTACAAGTGTTTTGACTTCTCGCTGCCACTCTGCCGTCAACATCTCAACGGCAGTGCAATTTCATCTCGCACTAAACCATAAAGACTGCTTGCGGTCGCGGTCGTAGAAGAAGAAGCTACTTGACTCCGGAGTTCATGTTTTAACTGACTCTAACTCCATGAATAATGGCATATTATGACAATGTTTAGGTGTTGAAATGTAATAAATTAATGAAATGTCATTAAAACCATTAAATTGCACATTTACAATTATCTGTCTTCCTCAACTTACTGATTATCCCTGATATTACAAGTGGATTCTAGTAGCATACGAAATGATTTCTGTTGCGAACTGCAATTTTTTGTTTTGTGTATTTTTATCAGTTGAGCATCGTGTCAACTACTGCCGCTGTGCAGATTATGGAGGCACAAGGGTGTCTACTTATTTCCACTTTTTCCAAGCGCCAGAGAAAAGGCCTTTTTGAGATGAGCAGAGTTGATAGCTGACGTAATGGGAATCAGGAGGGCGATGACGATAATAGTCCTCCTCTCTGTCGCCGTTTTTATTATATGAACATTGAGATAAACTGGGATATATTATAACTTGGAATTTTCATATAACTGTGAATCCAATGCTTCTCCATAGTACAAAACAATTGCAAGGTAGAAATAAGCAAAAGAATGCACTGATGTGTTTGTAATTTTATTGCACAAGTGTTTTTGTGGGGTTTTACCAACTTACGTTAGTTGTTTCCTCCTGATATACAATTTTGATATTTTACGGGGTTAGGTTGTTTGATAATGTCAAATGTAGTTTGTTTTTTTTCACTTTGGAATTTGAGAAAGCCGGTAACAGCTTCATGCACATGGGAGCAGATAGTTAAATCAGCCTTATTATTGCTTTATCTGAGGAATTTCCATGAGTTTCATTCGGATTGCACAAACAAGCTCCCATTCGGGTAAGCTGATCTCCGTGCATTTCATATGAGCGCTCAGTGAAGAGATAACAAGGTGCCTACTCCTTTTGCAGAAATTTTCATTCATGGATGGAATCATATCTATATATCTAATATCTGTATAAGTATTATTACGGAAGGAGTTTCATTTTCCTACTAAAATGTAAGATTAGTCCTGGTCGCTGACTTTCCTGTTTTGAAGTAGAACTGCAAAAAAGAATTGTTAAACTGAAATAGAAATATTTCCTGGAAAATGAACATACTTGTCTGAAGGGAACAATCAATAATTGCGGTTTTTTATTGATCCTTCTCCCGTTGCAAAAATCCATTGAGGTGCCAAAGAATCCGTTAATGGAGCAAAAGCGGAAATGACGTAATCTTGATTGTTCAAACATACTCTGAAGATTATCTCTCCGTACTTTAGTTCCTTCTTTTTTTAAAAAAAATATGCATATTGTGATCTCATATGTACTTGACAGACAGTTTCACCATTTCATAGCTGATTAGAAAACTACGAGACGAAGACGAGGTGTGTGCTTACATAAGTAGCAGTCAATACTTTATGTAACAGTGGTTGCTCAAAAGGGAATGGAATGAATGGATGAAGAAGGCTTGATGAAGAGCACTGAGGAATTCAGGACGTCGTTGTGTTGGCGTTAGACTGGAATGTCCAATGTTGACAAGAGCATCCGCTTTTTTTACAGCTCGTCTAGCTGCCAGCACTTTCTAGCAAAATCTCGTCATCATAATGAGCAAGCGAAAAAGTAAAGAATGGAAACTTTATAAACACATTCCATGAGCAAATTCCCAATTCCCTGCTCACTACACTCAAATTTTTTTATCTGCTCCTTCACACAAATCCGTTCGTTTGTTTTTTCAGTGGAAGGTTGATTGACTTCCACAATCTGCTGTATTATCCCGATTGCCAAATTTGCCAGTGTCAAAGTCATCCCTATTGTAAACCATGCTTCTTACATTGGTTGGTTTTAGTTTGGAAAATGTATCATTCGTTTAATACAAAATATTACTCATTACAAAAGCTATTTAGGGGCGGATGTAGAATGAGTGAAAATCATATTCCGTTAGTTTGCTAACTGCTTTGCGTGCTAAATACAATAGAGTGTGAAAGCATGAGTATGAACACTGAAGAGAGTCTGCAACAGGGCTAATTTGTAACCGGAAACAAAAATGCAGCACATTTCTAGGAAGGTGATTGTCAGAAAATTCAATGAATATTATGATGATTCAGCCACGTTTTCTTTTTCTAGTGATATGAAAGGAAATTGAGCTGGCTTCTTGTTTATGCTCACACTTAACATGACATGGCAAAGCATGACTATGTATATGAAAAAGTTAAAAAGTTTAATAAGTAAAAAATGTGTGCTTTATGCGTCTGCCTAGTGTAATATTTTGCGGGTGATTATTGTACACATTTATAATAGCATAAATGAGTGACGGAGTAGACTAATGACGAGAATTGTCGTGTCTAATCATCATCTCATTAGCACAATTGTTGCAGTTCTCTAAGTGGTGTTCTTAATCGTATCAGTGTTTCAAGCATTCATTCAAGTATTTTTCGGGTACCGCGACCAAAATACAAAGTTTTGGTACTTGGAATGCACACAATGCAGAGGAGTTGGTTACTCGTTCTTTCACTTGGGCTTGAATTTGTGTTCAATTTTTACCACACTTGATTGTAATAAAAGAATATTTGCAGTTATACTATTAAAATACCAGATAGGAATGACGTTATATAAATGAGATCTCAGATCTTCTATCGCTGTGGACCTCACAACGTGACAATATTATTTTAAGAGTAAATGTGAGTATGACATGAGCATGACGGCTGCTTTTTGTTTGCTCTGTCTGTTTGCAATATACATGTGGATGCTGACTGGTTTTTTGGGGGTATTGGTAGATTTCAATTTGTGAATGAAACTGTTTCCTAGAAGTGGAGAAAAAATGTGGAATGAATCACCATTTTTTGCAGCCTGTTTCCGCTCGTCTCTGTTTTCTTCTTTTTACGCGTTTCTCTAATACGGCATTACGATAGATAAAATGGAATGCAAGAAATGTTTATTCATACTACTCTTTGAAAGAGAATGCGATGCGATGCTATGTAAAGCAGGGTACATGGGTCTAAAAAATTTGGAGGTGGATCTTCTTCCTTGCTCACTTTGCTCTTGCTCACTAATTTTTTTGAAGCCTCTGATTTTCCTTTTGGTACTTGGTACCTTCTCATGTTCTCATGGTCATGTAAAATATTATAGAGATTGCATAGCACAGTGATTACGAATCATTTTGGAATGATTTGTATGATTTTGTTGTGAGTGTACACGGGACGAGTCACATATTTGCCACTTTGTTGCGAAAAAGTTAAAAGAACTCACTCGAGTTCTTTTCCTTCCTAACAATCCCTGCAGGATTAATGCCTCACTCATTCTGTCTGAATTCCTTTAGCTGTAGTAATCAGATTTATATTTGTTATAGCTGTGGCAGACAGGGGCGGATTTGAGCGAACCAACGTACTTAACTTTATTTAGTCATAAATCATCGTAATTATCCAACACCATCACCGTTTTTGCACATTACAAATGGAATCTTTTTTTTCAGTCCTATCTCGGCTCAAAAAAGCAATAATTTTAAGGCTTTTTGTTTTGTGATTTGTTTTTTGAATGAAACTGTACAAAACTTCGCTTAGGATAACGATTGGAATGATTCATTAATCGAGTAATGTACAAACGATGTTTTAAAAACTTGATGATGATAATAGACAGCATGCTCCTTTTTTTCAAGTTGGTTATAAATGAGCAAGGATAGGTAGCAAAGTAATCATTTTTTGAGATACCTTTCATCTTTCTCTCCTTCTCTCCGTAAATATTTAAAATTAACACAGCAGTTTAAAGGATTGTTTACATGTGTAAGTGCTTTTTATGTGTAGTAAAGTAATGTATACCTCTTTCTTTCTCCTTCGTTTGCTATTAGTTCCGTCATCTTTTCATTCATTCATTCATTCCCTTTTTCGTACTTTCATACTTCTATAAATTCTTCTTCCCTCATAAGTTAAAAAGCTTTAAAAGGTCCATCTTATGTTGATCTTTTACCGGCTCATTCATTCATTCTCTTCTCATATCTTCATAAAAATACATTTTTTTCTTTTAGTACACATCAGAGAGTAAGAAAACAAACATGTTTACTGCTCAAATGCAAGTAGTAGTAGTAAGCTGATGTATAATGCACCTATCTGATTCATTCATTCATTCATTCACATCGCTCTTCACAATTTTCCGTATGCAGCTTTTGCTTCGTTCATTCACAAAAATCAGCGAAGTTCAGATTCCGAGTTACAATGGGCAAATGTATGAGAACAAAAATGATTTTTATGATGATGATCATATACTCCCATGAGCAGTTCTATTTCGTAACTGTGCACGCATAATAATAACTAGACTAGAGGTGGTTGGTGGTTATAAAAATACCCGAGAATGTGTCTTACATATTTATTTATGCATGCACAGTGCACTGCACAAAAAAAGAGTAGGAGCAGACAAAGAGAGCAAAAACATAAAAGGTGCCTTCCTCTCGTTAATCCTTCTATCACAACATTGAGCAAATCTGTGTGCCTAAATATAAACCTGCTGTATAGGAAAAGCTCATCCATTGAATTGAAGTAAAACTTGTTATTTTTATGCTCTCCTCTCAAAACTAACCACATCACATCATCGGCATTGCCAGCCTGCGAGCCAGCATTTATTAGGTTTACTCTGAGAGTGTAGCGAAACATCAACAGAATAAATTCTCATGCAAAAATGTGTATTAGTATTATTATTAATTCGTTCGGAATACAATCCTCTTTGGCTGCAAAGACATAGACAGCAAAAGAGATGGAGTATTGCACTGATTTTGAAAACCATTTCATGACTATGACTATAGCACTGCTGCAGACAGACAGTTATCATCAGCATTTGTTAAATATGGAATTGAATCGACAGGAAGAAGGAGGATGGGTGTGAGTACTTTAGTGAGAACACAAAGCACATTTTCATGGGAGTTTGTGGCGAATGAAGAATTTGTGAATGAATGCATGTATCTCTGACTGAACCGAAGATGCATAAAAATAAGTCTGTGTACGAGTTTAGCTACCTCTGTTGCATCAGTATTCATATGGTAATGATAATTAGGAAGAAGGGAAATGGAGTGCATGCATGCATGTAACACGTGTGTGTGTAAACTGTGTGCCTATTTATTTAATTACTTTTACTAGTTCCTTGATATTCGGTGGGTGCACTTTACTTTTAAAAGTTGAGTTCAAGAAATATCTTCATCTTGACTCTTTTTTAAAGAGTTTGTTTGCAGCAAATATAACGGAACATAGGCTGAAAAGATGTGTGTGGAAGAGAGAAAAGTATGCATTGATTGATAAAGTTTGTTAAAGAAATTCCATTCTTTCAAGAATAAATATTTGCATGCATTGATAATGACGTGAAAATATGCCCATCTAATGCAAGCGCGAGGGTTCCATTTCTAGTTGGCAGAATAATATTTTGCCGTAAATAATGGAATGCATGCTTGCCAGTGTTTAGCAAACTCTGTAAGTAAATTCAATGAAATTCTGAAGAGTGAAAAAATCGATATGATAAGTAGAAGGATATGAGGTTAATGTGCGGGGAGGTTTTGCCAAATTAGCCTCTTGAGTAAGGAGACGCAAGTTAATCAGTTTGGGGCGGGTTCATTAGGAAAACAGGGATTCATTAGAGAGAAATATTATGTACGCTCGTGTGGAAACGATTCTTTTCATTTTTCTGATTAAAAGGAGAGGAAGGTAGTTGGTAGTAGTGAGTAGCTAGCAAAGCCAAAATAATTAGTAATAACCTTAAATCTCGCCTAAATTATTGCAGTGAAATTGCACTTGATTCACAGCTCGCAAATCACTGGCTCATTGTTGTATGAATGGAATTAGTTTGCTCCGCTCAGGAATCTGTTTCAGGAAAAATTATAAATCCCTTCTTGTGGACCGAATTCTTTCTGAAAAATGTACCATTCAGCGCCTCCAGTAGTCGCATAATTTTAGTAACCGAAAATTCCTCATAATCAAAATATCTTTTCTGTCGCAAATTGCGCTAATAATTGAAACAATTTACAGTTATCTCCACAAAGGTAGATTGAACAACAGACAGAGGGACTCTACTGTGAGTCTGATTCCATTCTTATTGGTCATCATATCATATCGAGGAGAGTGATCATGTCGTTGTGTTACTGTTTCTTGTTATTACTTTGGTATTTTGCGACCTGCCGCTGCAGCATTCCAATATGATGATAATGACAGTGATGCAGACTGAATAATAGTGGATGTTGCATCAGAGGAAAACAGAAGGAGGCAGGCGAGCAGCAGGCTCGAAAAAATGTAAATTTACTTTTAAAGTGTGTTTCTTACTCATCCATGTGCAGAACATGCATAGTTTTTTGTTTAGCTATTTATTTGATGATGATAATAATGTATGCCTTGTCTGTACAGCACTTATCAGGTAGAAGAAAATTATGATCATCTTTCAAAACCTTTTTCCGTGCGGCTCAATAGTCAATGTAAATATTATGCATTAACTACATGTGTCTTTCTCCCTCTCCCTGTTTATCAGCAGGCACAGCAACAAATATTCGATCAGCTCAGTTCATCATTTTCTGAACTGAACTTGAATGTCTACTTGCAGATGCACTCACTTCTTACCTCTTCTGCGCTCCTGTGCAAAGAGGAAAAAAAAGTAAATGAAGATCATGATTCCGGTTTTTTTTCTTTGCGTTAATAAATTGGGGACGGTGATAATTTATGTGTAGGAATGAGTGATCTTTCTACTTAGTCTCTCTTTAGCTATATAAAAATCCGAAGGCAATCGGACTGTTTTTTCGTACGGTGTTACATTTTTTGTGAATGTGTTGTAAGGTGGAGTAAAAGGACTGAGAAGGGCAGAGGATGAGTAACTGATAGGCATGATGATGGATTAAGAATAGAAGGGGATGTTTTTTGTGGAGATATTCTAGAGGTGTAAGAGTACGAAGCGACATTCCGTTCCGTCCGCATATTTCTGTCTGAATCATCAGCCCTCCATCTTCTGTACTCTTTGCCGTTTTTTACTATCAGATTTAATCAATGATTCAGAACATCTTTTATGAGCGGAGAGAGGGTTGAACACAGTCGTCATCACCATTAGGATGTTTTCCTTCGTGTTTTGCAATGCAATGAATGACTGCCTCTTGTTGCTGAAATACGTAAATGTCTTTTACTTCACTTTGGATTGTTGTGGGATTGGAGAAAGAGCGGAAAGACACCGTCTTCGTCTTCCAAAACAACTTGAACTTTTTTTTATGATTGTTGAATTTATGTATCTGTACCTACATGCTCTGCATAACTATATAGGTAGCTACTTAGTATTCCACGCTTATTAGTCATCTGTTTCATAACAAAAGAATCTTTTCTCGGGAACGGAATAAATTTCCTCTCTCCCATTCCTGTGCGACTACCGTTGTTTCACTTATTCTCTTGGGGTGGTAAAGCTAGTTCGCCAACATGTGCTTAACGTAAAGCTGCACCACAGAAGAAAAAATGGAAGGATTTTTGCAGAACTCTTTAATAGCGTTCACTTGTCACCGGAAGTCGAGGAAGATAACGCTTAGTAATATCATGAAAAGCATGTAAAACGGGTGTACCAATAATGTGGCATACAAATAGGTTTGGCACTCTTAATTAATTAAGACTTAGCTTAAGTGGGAGGGTTTGATGTGGAGACACTCAAGAACTGAGCATTTTGTGCAATTACTGTTCTGATGTTTTTCTCACAACCTATCGAAAAAAACATGAGGGCTGTATTCTCTGTCGCAATTCACAAGGATAAAATGAAAGACGATGGTAAAAGGAAAAGACATGGCTTTCTATTACGAGGTCAATGCAAAACGTAAGAACGCATATATTGTTATTGTTTACATTCATATTTTCTTGGTAGGTCAGTGAATGTCTGAATATTGAGCTTATCCTCCATTTTCCTTCACACATTTACAAAAAAAATGTTCTCCGCTGACTTCTTGCGCAGCGCAATAACAGTAACTGAACTTTGAACAAGGTAGAAAGAGTATTGAGAAATCAGAAATCACGATACATAATAACATACCTTCCGACAGCCCAACTCATGCATCTGTGTGCCACATATACCTAAGGTTGAAACGCAATTTCATATCCACCAACCACTTACTTCTATGCAGAGCGGCGGGGAAGATCCAGTACATATGTTATGGAATGAGCTCGTTAAACTTTTGAAGTTTTAACGCTTTTTGCGTCGTTTTTCTTTTCCTGTGTCGCAATTTTTTCTTTTGCTTGCCAACCTCTTCTGCTTCTGCACTACTATGTGTACAGTTGCGATTTGCGATTCTCAATTTATTTATTATCCTACAATATACTTCATATGATAAATCTATGAAATATTTTTATATCTGTCTGCATTGGTAAAAGTAGGGGATGATATAATATAGGTAATGGTAATGTATACTAGGTTTTTTGCGCTCTTTCAACTCAATAAAGCTCGATCTGCTTTGTAGAGTTTCCATGAAAAACTGGCTGGCTGGCTCAGAAATCGCCTGCCATTTCACACTACCATCATCATCAATACGCGAAGTAATACATCTGCAAGAACATTTTTATTACTTAATTTTCTTGTTATTAGAGAAGAAGAAAAGGCACGTCCCTTTCCTTTTTCTGCATACCTTTCTCAGCCCAAAGTCTGTTTGCTAAACTGCTACTGGCTGTTATACACTTTCATGGTGAATTGGTGAATAGTATACGTGATAGGTATACATTAGGTATTTCCATCCTATAATTTTACATGTGTAGTAGGCAGCCAACTGGTATAAAGTTGCTATAATTCTGCGTACTAATTGTAGAAGTTATTATTGAACTTGTGAAATGTTATATGATGGTAGCGATGATCAGATAGTGTTTGGCTATGACCATTACTACACACTTACATTTCGGCACGATGAAGAATACATTGCAAACTTTAAGCTAGTTCTTATCCATACTGCTTTTAAATAGTAAGTCAAGTTTGAGCTAAAGTTGTTGCTCAAAGTGTAAAGTTGGAAAAGTGATATGCACGAATGCAACTGGTAAAGTTAGTAGTTAAAGAGTTTGCTCTGTTTGTACGTGGATGATTGGGTATGTGTAATTTGCGAATGTTGTTTTTTAACTCTCTTGTCACCTTAACTATCATTTAAGCTAGATTGGTTAGAAAAGTGAGCGAGCAGTTCTTCAAATTAACGTCTGCGCATCAACGTGATTAGTTGTAAGACCCTCTCATACACTGTCCGTCAATCATGCTAGGCTCCATCCCAATTTTTTTAGACAGCAGCCGTGCTTTGCAGCTGCTCTTGTTACAACTTTTATCTTGAGATTAGGAGTGATATGTAATCATAAAAAAAGTCAGAAAGGAAATGGCGAAAATAAAAGGAGACTAGACAATTCAGAGAAATTTTCACGAGGAGGAAGTTTTAAAGAGAATCAATCACATTTTATGCTCTTGTCACATGCAATACTTCTTCGGGTATGTAAAAATGCCTCGAAAAGGTTCTTGCTCTAAATAGGAGCTAAAATGCGGTGCGAGACTTACTAGAACAGTCTTTTGAGTGACTGACAGACACACATACTAGTAGCAGACAGGAAAGAATTTCATTCATTAGTACATTTGCACCTAATGTATACTGCAAAAGTGCATTTTTGCTGCCCATTTGGACGTATGTATCATTATTGACGCTTTCTTCACCACTAGCAACATCGACTTTAGAGGATAGTGAACAACCCTGAAATTCTCCACTTGCCTACCACAATGTTGTATTTCTGGTTATTATGCGGTAGATGCAGTATATAATGTAAGCGTAACGTGGGTAGTTGTTTTGCATTCGCAAAAAAAGTAAGTTTAGTCAGACGGGCAGACTTGTATGCTAACCAGACTATAATATAATTATATCCTTGCAAAAAGATGCGAATAGAGAGTGCTACAGCCCAGTAGTGCTATTACTACTGTAACTGAAGGAATGTATGTATATACCTATGTTGGCGAAAATGAAGAAAGACTTACACTTATTGTAGAGTGCAGAAAAGTCTAAGGTTTACTCACTCGTTCCATCATCCCTAACTCTTCTGCTTTATACTCCATCCACACACACTCATTTTTCCTCGTTACTCATCAAGAAATGATCATCGCTGAGGTCTGTCGTGGTTTACAAAAATGATTCCCCTTCATTCTCTAGAAATAGCAAAGAGAAACGTTGTGCCATTATTATTACTTACCGATTCAATACAAGACGCTCCACTCACCACCACCACCACCACCATCGGGATTCCTAGAAAAGCCCTAGCATCAAAAACGAGGATACGAGCAACAACGAACAATATTAAAACTGCTGGTTTACTGTACTTATCAGGAAAACATTTTCGCAATTTTGAAATGTGCCATATTAAATAGGTATTTGTGCACAGGCGTACATTATGGTCGTTTTTTGAACGAGTCGGTGCTCATTTCACAGTAGCAAAGATGTAGGAAAAGGGAGGACTGATAAGATTAGCTTTTTGTAACGTGAGTGTTGTGCCGTTTGTGTGTGACTTGTGGGAAGATATATAGAGCAAATGATCCGATATGATACGTCGACGACGACATGAATCATGACGATAACTATGACGGCAGTTCCACGTACATTTGTATGTTTGACGTTAAGTATCATGCATGCTTGTACTTCCCTTTGTAGTTAGTGTGGCAGATATATAATTTTTGCAAATTTGTTTTCGCACACGAGCATGTGCATCTGCCTCTGTGCATGTGTGTGATATGGTATGATAGTGGAGAAGCAAAATGACATGCTCCCTCTTCGTTTCCCCTCTTTGCTACGCATTTCAAGTGACGGCGAATGACTGCTCCCACATTGAAGCAGTGAAACAACCCCTGTTTCATTGATACCTTCGTAATGTCTCAATTATTGCTGTGAATTACGTGTTTTTTCTCTGCTGCTTCTGCTCTACAGAGCACAAGAGAAAAGGTAAAGGAGCGAGTCACACACTTTTACTGTTATTATTGCTGAAAGTGAAGGGTATTATAACTGACATGGAGTGAGTCAGTTTACCAACTCAGGAAATCTCACGTTTTGCAACGCGAACTGTGGGTAAAAGTGTATTTGGTGTGGTGTCCTGTCCCATATATACATATATGTATGTGTGTGTGCGCACATCGCAATTTTTTGGGAAGCGGTCGGGTCGGGAAATAGTGTCTTGTGAGGAGGATGAGGATGATGCTGATGAGATGATGATAAAGTGCTTAACTGTGTGCTAGCTGTTTGGTGTAATGTTACTTGCATACGAGCATGATATTAGGTTTTGATGTTATGGAAGAGACACGACATCAGCAATTTACCGAGTCATATATTGGAACGTAACATTGCGAAATATGGAGCTGCAGGGTTGTTTGTGTATATGGGAAAGCGCAGGAGACATAAGTGTACTGTTTAACGTCCCAGTCCAAGTTCAAGAGACTCACTAAAAAGGCACGGCCTTTTACAATATTTTTGCACAGACTTTTTGCATGTGCTCGGCGAGTATTGTGGTGCTGGTCAGTCATCCTCATTCGTCATCCCCTCCACACACTCACTCACAACTTTTCCTTTACATCTTCATGTAACCCTCCTGTGCATATAATTTGTATTGGACCAGTAAAGGATAATCCTTTTCCTTGCCGTGAGCTGTTCCTTTTTTATATGGATCATCGGAGCTGTTGTAGATTTTTAAAAACGTGCTTTTCCTTCAGCTACAATCTGACTAACTCGACGGTGGCTCATCATCCTTTTTTGATCCTTTCATTATGAAACTGTTGACTTGACTGTTATTTCATTACATGGAGACTGTGCATTGAACTGTGCGAATAACTAGATTGCACATACTGCGAACACGACAAAGCGTGGATGATACATTTTTTGCAAGTTATTCAAAACAACTGACTTTTACTGATTATTTCTTTTTTCTTTAACAAAGTCCCTTTTTTGGATGATTACCTTTCTGTAGTATTACTGGTACTTGTGCATTGTGTACCTCATCCCTAGTTTTTTGCAAAGGTATTTTTGCAGGAGAATTGGGGTACCTTACTACCTACCTGATATTTAAGGTATTAAATTCGTGGAGTGTGAGTTTTTTTGTTCTTTTGGAATTACCTTTTCTCGTCATCACTTTCGTGGTGTGCTAGAAAAGAATTTTTAAAACTGTGGGTCCGGCGTCAGCAACCGTCTTTCATGAGTCTGAAAAGTGAGTTTTGTACAAGTGAACAAAATCCTATGATGGACACACAAGGGGATTGACGTACATATCGGTCTGTGATGATCCTTGTTTAGAACCTTAAAAAGCAGAATCTTTTAAAAAAGTATGAAGAGGCAGGAGCAGTGAAATATATTTCCATTCATGGACCATTTTTTTGCAATCCATCCACAGTGAGTATTTTTTGCGATGGTTGCTAAAATGAAGGTACTTACAATGGGCTAGCTCGTTCCCTTTTACGAAGACTTTTTTTCATATTGTGTGTAGCTAACAATGTATCTTGCAGTGATGTAAAACCGAAAGAATGCAGGGTTGTTAAATAAGTGAGACTGTATTCCCTCCAAAAGCGCAGTGTTCACTAATTCCTAAGCTGACTGACAGACGATCCTTTTCCTGTCCTGACTCTTGACTAAGCTTAGCAAATTCTTATGAAAGAACTAGGAAAAAACTACGGGAATATGTTATAGTATTTTTTGTGGAGGTACTTTGTGGCAAAAGTGGAGGTGTGTTAGTGGAAAGGTGACATGTGATTACGAATATAGTAATTATGGGTTACGCAAATATTTAGACTAAGGAATTTTTGTACTTCTTCGGAAAGGATATTTTTTATACTGTACCCTATTTACTGATAAAGAAACGCAGAGCCTCTCTAGAAAAAGATTGTTTCGTTTTTATTTATTTTTAGAAAAAGTGGTAAGTATAACTAATGTATGTACAGTTACATAATATTTGCGCAAACACCCGAAAAGCAATTGAACTTGCGGCGCGTGCACTTGAACTTTCACATGCCCGCATACCTTGAACAGGACAAGAGTAACAACTGAAAAACAGTTCAGAAGTTAACAATATGAAATTTAAGTGATTAATTTGCTCATCATCATTTCCCTCTGAAGTACTGACAGAGTACAGTCGTTTGCTCTTAATTACACAGCTTGCAATTCTACTGAACTTTACCAAACGCAAACCACCGAGAAAATATATAACTTTCTATTACATACGTTTTTGGTCTCTTTGCACAGTGAGTGGCAGAGTATGAGAGAATGACGAAATATTTTTTATTGGTGGATGAAAGTATGGAATAACGAAAATCTCAACTGTGCATGCACTACGTTCATGATTACAGTGAAGTGAAAGCTTCCTGACTCTGGTTCAGCTATCTGCTTTTATGCAAAGTCTGATAAACACTTGAAATCTAGACTGTAAGTGAAAACTGACGGAATAGTTTTAGGAAGTTGCGCAACGTACCTACCAATTTATTCCATTCATCAGCAAAACTTTATCAAGGGAGAATTGTACGCTTTAAGTATGGTCATGATGCCATACTATCAAGAAGGTGATCCCCATCGCCAGTCTTCCGATACTTCCAGTGGAGCTGGTGCAGGGACTATGGGTGTAGGTAATGGTGGTGGTGACAAGGGTGGAGGAGGAGGAGGTGGAGAGGATGATTTCCCAGTTCCTTCCGTTTGGCGTGAGTTTATATGTATAAGTTTAAAAAAAAATATTTTGTAAGGTTAGAGATCGACGCATTTAGTATTTTTAAAGCTAGATGCATAACTTGTTGCTTGTTATAACAATTTCTGTACTCATCCATCCCGACGTGCTTTTAGAGCCCATTTTATTATTATTACAAATTTCTCCACTTTCATCTCTTAATTTATGTTACTGGTAATTAGTATAAAAGTCCAGAAATAGCTCCTCCCTCGCATTTTCTTATTATCAGCGTCAATGATCCGTTCTCTGTTTTTGTTATGGAAAATTGGAAACACTATCACTAAAGATGCAAGGAAAGTGTAAGTGGGAGCATGTTTTCTTCTTTCTTTTTTTGCACCCTCATCAACATCATCCTCACGATGATAGGATAAAATTAGAACAATTTTTCAAAATAAGAAAAACATTTCTCTCTTTGACTATATACCCAGTGATTTGAACACGTAGATGAAATTGGGCACATGCATACTCTCGTATGTGGAATCGTTAACGAGACGTTTATCCACATTCTCACGTTGACTTGACGTGTTTTCCCATTTTTTCTCTTCACACTATACCATACGGATATAGCCGCTACTAATTCATTCATTAAAAGAGTCATCGTCACAGCAAAGGTTCTCTGCTTGGAGCATTCATTCGCAGCAGCATCACCATTTCCATAATTTTTACTTCCTAAACGTACGTATGTACATTCAGGATTCTTCTATTCTTGATGCTGATGATGCTTAAATGTTATTCCACTCTATGAACAGTAGTGCTAGCTATGGTTGGTGTTGTTAGGAGTTCCTAGGTATATCGTTCCTCGTAAAATTCTAAAAATTCTGCGGCATCTCCAATATTCAATTAGGAAAAGTCAAAAGTGGATATATTTATAGGTCGTGAGAGGCGAGAAGCGAAGTGATTTTGTGATTGTAGGAGTAAAAAAAAGTACTTGTGCAGTATGGAAATGGAACATTTGCATGGATATTACCTGTGCGTGCGACTTTAGTAGAAGCGCAAGCGAAGAGTCATCATCGCACTACACATTTTTTTAAAACCAATGTTAATGTTCTTGGTTTTCTTGCTGTGTGCAAAGGAGGGACGAATACTGCGAGAGATGATGACGACACGACTAGTTCACTATATCAGCACTCATCAAATGCTGAGTATGACGGGGACGATGATGAGCTCACACGCGCAAAGGAAAACTTCTATTACTAGAAATAGTAATTTTGGCCGAGAGAAGCATTTCTGTGCTTTTGTTTAGCCTTTGAGCTTGCGTATATATAGTTATTATTGGAATATATGGCATGATAAAAAGCGTAAGTATTATTATCGCGTAGAACTGGCAGCAGCGCTGCAGCGCAGCGTCTAGTCATACCATTTTTTCGTTTGTGGGCAGGCAGCAGAAGTGCAGCGAGAAGAGGACATGTGCCCATGTGCGTAGGTACAGCATTATGTAAAAACGTGGAGGAGTGATTCATTGATGAATTCGATGACGAGATGGTTGATGACGATATGCTTTCTCGCTTAGAAGAAAAACCCTAGCGAAATAGGAACTTGTCCTAGCTTTAAGTGAGCGATCCACCCACAGTCTAAAAAAATCCTCAGACAATGCCGGCCGGTCGTTCGTCAGTCAAGCAATGTGAATTGTACACATAATTTTCCGACTACTTTACAACTAAATATCGTCTTGACAAGCAAGGCGACTGGGTTTTAGCTAGCAAGAGCGCAGAGTCAAGTGCATTTCTTCCTCGACACAAAACATGCCTACATTACATTACAATAGCCATTATGGCTCTCTCCCTCGCGTTTCCTCTCTATAAATGCAGGAATTTTATATGGAAATTGTATGTGGTCGGTTACCGGTGGTGTGGTGTTGATGAAAAATATAGTTAGAACTTTACAATAACAAAGAGATGCTGCTGCTCCTACTAAAGCGTGTTGCTCCTTAACAGATTGCCGATTGTGAACTTGAAGAGGGTTAGCGCATTCTTTGTTTATAGACGTACATATGCACTTGCTTTTTTTGCTTCTTGGGCCCACGCATTTTCCTAATCGAGTTCATTATTATTTTAAATATCCTAATTCAATACTGTTCTACTCATCATGTATTTTATGTTGTAGAGTCATACTGAAATCTTTCTTTCTTCTGTATGACCAAAAAACGAAGGTGCGACAGAAATGTACGTACTTGGTAATACGCGCTGCGCTTGCATTCCAATAGCTATCTTGGTAAGAAGTGAGTAGCTCTTTATCTTACATTTTTAGTTAAGCAACCGGTGTGTCACAGTTGATGTCGTCTTCAAAGGTATTTGTTTTACTATGTTTTTTCCTCTGTAAATTAAATGTCGTTATATCAGCAGGGTGAGTTTGAGTTTCTGAGCAGGAAAAGATTCGTTAAGGAGTAAGTAAGCCAATAGTTGTCATCATTGTTAGGAGAACAAAGCACATCCCTCTCTAGCTGCTTACCTGAAATATTTTTTAAGTATCCATAATATGGAACATTTTTATAGTGGGCAGGAGCATAAAATTATATGTAGGTAGCTTTACTTGTTACGTGTAGGCTGTTTACAGAAAGATGTGAAGTTGCAATGTTGTAATGATTAATAGACTTTTTATATAAATGTTGGAAAAGGTGTGTGTGTTCTGCTTTTTTTATAAGTATGCACATGGTGTTTAGTCAGTCACTGTATTTTTCTTAACCAGTAAGGCATTCAGATCAGAAAAAGGTTTACAAGTTTTTGCCGCAGTCTTGTTAAAGGAGAAGGAGGCAGATGTGCTGCTTAGGATTTAACGTTTAGTCATCATCACAATTTCTCACAACAGTCGACGTCCACCTTAATGCAAACGGCTGTGAGTGGACGCTGCGCGGTGCAAGTGATAATGCGTATCACTGGTAGTATAAAACGATAGACAATAAATAAATGAGAATGTAGAGGAGGGGGCAAATGTTTTTAGTCTCAGTTTTATGCAAAACTTTTAAGGGGAGATTAATGCGTTTTCGTATGGAATGGTCAGATCATGTATTGCATATTTATTGGATTGTGTAATTACACATAATTTATTATCAAGATAAAAATGAATGGCAGGATTGATTCGCTTGATTATTACAGTACTTAAAGGACCCTAAGGTCGTTTCTGGCTGTAATTTAACACTTGCTGTCGCGACGCCATCCCTCGAACGTTCACCTCTTTTTTCTAAATGTGCATCTATTATAATAATGTGATGGGCTTAATGTATGCAATTCTCCAAGCTCTTTTTAAATAAGAAAAAATGTAATTTTAAGAGGATTTTTCAGTCGAGTTTTCATTACTCTTTTCCATACCTATTAAGAGTGGTAGCAGGTGTGTTGTGGCACGCGCCTGATTATGCGACCACGAAATAAACAGGCTGGAATAAATATGGTGTATGTAAACTGATACGAGAAAGTAGTAGTGCTCGCTACTACTACTACTTCTCCTTCTGTGAGGCAGCAGCTGGTGCTAGAATTTATCTTGAAAAAAATGAGTAGGTATATGAATTCATTTTCATTGTTTTCCCCTTCTTTCCATGGACGCTCAATTGAATTGTATTGACAGATAAATTGATAATGATGTCGTGCGTGTGGTAAACGGAAGGCCATGTGGTGTGTTGTCTCTTTCTCTGTATCTGTCTGTCTGCCGGGGATATAGATACCGAACCCGTCATCATATCGGAGACGGGAAAAGGGAAGAAAAAGAAAAGAGTTTTTATTAGGCTCCCTGCATCCATCTACAACTTCACTGATGAGTTGATGTAAAAAAAAATTGTATTCCCATTTTCAAAATCATTTTCTGGAGTTAATGAGATAACAGTTTGTGCACAAACTTTCTAAATGAAGTGATGCCGTACAGCGATACTGAAATTGTCCATTGTCCTTCTGAAAAATGAGGCTCGTAATTATATGCGCATACAGTGAGAACGAGAAACGGGAACATGGAATATTGATCAAATATTCAATGCAAATTATAGTTTGTAGACATAAATTATGTGAAATGAGGAAAACGTGTGCCATTTTCTAATTTTCTAATCTACAATGTGGTGTACATGCTCTTTTTACAACTACGTCAGTTCAAAGTTCTGTGCCTGGCTATTTCCTTCGGTGTTTAAATTATTTTACAATTGGTGGTGGTAATAGCTTTTCTTTCTTTGTATCAGATTCCCCCAAATTAGCTACGAAAGGTTTGCCACATTTGCAAGAGACGGCTAGACTGGGTGCTAGGTACTTTTCTTGAGAAAACACTTATTTGGCGTATTTAGCAATTGACCTTTGATACTTCTTCGCAATCCAAAAAAGTACCGAAAAGAAAGACATGCCGAGTGGTAAAAATGTGAGATTGGAGTATCTGTATAGAATGATAAAATTTGATCAGTTTGTTGCTTATCTAGTTCTTTTGCATGAATTTATTAAGTTTATCGCTATCGGCTACTTGCCGAAATTGTGATGAGTTTTCTCGCCAGCTTCCTCAGTACGATGTAAAGCGTTCTTTTTTCTTGGAAATGACATTACTAGGTCTGAATACAAGCAATAAAAATATACAAAATCTTTATTAAAACGTGTCGCTGTATAAACAGAAGGGTGACTACTAGGGTGACAAATATAAGTGATGATGAAATTGAGGGAAATAAAACAGCTTTTATTAATGGAGTGGCGGCAGTTAGTTGTAATGATAATGAAATGTGTTTCACATTTTTCTGCGGAAGTGTGACTCAGCCTTTGTAAAAGAACATTCTGACTCAGAGAATTCTTTACTTCCACTTCGTGATTTTTCTAGAACTGTCTCGATTTCTTGATAAACCAACTGTACAAAATGCGATTGAGCGTAAATGTTGATGATTATAATAGAAAAAATTAAGAATTCATACATAATGAGTGTGCACCGCATCGGTATAACATCACACAACGAGAGATGATTTTGCTTAGTCGACTGATATTTTCTCTAAAAAATGTCATTCCTTTTCCAACTCCAGCACATTGCTTTCGCGTTGCTCAAAACTTGACACGAGTTTTTATCCCTCCCATCTCGTTTCCTTCTACTTGGATAAAAAACAAACACAAATATTTGGCAAAAGATTGCCTCTTGTACTGCTGAGTTTTTTCTCTGAAAGTTTATCGGCATCGGTGAGTTCTCTAGGTAAAGCCGTTACGGTGAATATATATACTCATTGTCGTTGTTTGGAGTAGCGCATCAGCCGGAACGTTTTCCGTCCTTTTAACGATTGGATTTTCGTACATGTTGATTCATTCATGCGCGCATACCTTTTTACATTTCTTGCTACTTGTAATTCTCGTTTGTAAGTAAACTCGTAAAGTTATGCTATTTTTATTCATAGTACGCTGACAACTCTTACGGTTTTCTAGTATTTCCCCTCACTTCCAGTTTTTGTGCTGTAATGCCATTGCCACTTCTGCAGTGCCAATGACTGTACAGATCCATTGTACATATATTTATCCAATTTATGCCTTTCTTCTCTTCCGAAAATGTTAGGCGTGCAAGGCGGCATACCTTAACGTACATGTATTTATGTTGACAGTTCTGTTTGCGCAGTGCTAAGATGGTGCTTACATAAATGCATACGCTTTTTAATTATTTAAGTCAAAAGCTGTGTGTTTTGGCCGAGCACACTCGGAATAATCACAAGTACGCTTAATATCCTCAGCACTTTTTCCTCCGCAAATGTACAAAAATTCCCAAACTAATCCTTTTACACTTTCTATTATCATCATCACCAGCAAGCAGCTAGCGAAATAGAAAATGCGTGGCATTATGTGTGCATACGTACTAATACGTAGTGCATACCTTTTTGGAGAAAAAACGAGAATTTTTTGTTTTGCTTTTCATGATGACAGTTTCACGTCTGGAACGTGCGCGTATCGTGTCGTATGTAGGAGTAATATTTGGATTTGTGTTTGGAGCGATCATCATCATCATCATTGGTGATGTCGTCATTATCAGATAACGTTGCGTTACGTTATTAAGGGAGACACATTACGCATTTCTATTTTTTGAGTAACTTTCCATATTCCAAATAATAATATTTTTATTTATTAACGTAACGTTGTCCTATACGAGAACAAATATGCAGGCGTATAGGAAGTTGGTTCGGTTGGTTGTTGCTACTACGTGTACTGGAGTACTGTTTGCTGTCAACTTGTTGGAAACATTCACGTTTTTTATTACTATTGAACGAATGAATGAGATTCCTGTTGCCGATGGGAGGATATTTTCCCTAAGAGTTGAAGTATTTTCTCCCTTTCTACTGTTACGTACTATTTCTCTCTCTTTCTGTTAAATATTGTCATTTCTCGTAAATGTGCGTTTGGCAGAAAACTGCTTAAATTTAAGCCTATGCTAGTATATGACTACCTACCTATAAGACCTCATACATTTTGCAGGTATATGAAGTAAGATGAACACATAGTGCTTATTATTTACAACTATGTATTTGTTTATGGTGTGATGGGATATGAGATGCAGATGATTTTTTTAACGACACCACTACTTCTGCAACCATCCTGATTAACATTTTGGACTGCCGAAGTTCGTGGATTGAATGAGTTCCAGTTTGTCTCTGGTTTCATATTTTTTTATTCGTTTCTTCTCTGATTTCAAGCTCTGTTTTTGCTAGCTCCACTTGCTCGTAATTCATTCATTCACAGTGAAATGATTTCTCGAGTCTGTATACATATCTTTGGTTATGTGATGAGAAAGGTGACGCGATGGAAAGGAGCAAGGAGTAACATAGCGTTACAGTTCACAGAAAGCTCGGCATGTTGTAAATACGGCGAATGAATGATTGACAAATAGGGGTGATACCTTCTGAGAGATTTCCTTTGGGGAGGTTAGCATACAATTGGAGATTACGTTACATACTAAAAAAATATGAGAATGAGAACTAATATCCCAAACTGTAATAAATAATGAAAGTTACAATGTATTAATTGTCCAAACTTGAAGTTTGTTTTTTGTGAACGTGCATAGGTAAGTATTAATTTGAACACAGAAGGGTGCCTATTTGCAAGTTTGTGTGTTGCTGCTCAGCTGCCTTGCATGATGGGGTACTATTACTTGATGTTCTTGTATTATCAAGCTCTGTCTCATATAATCTTGTTTATTCTTCCCAGTCCATCCATCGCTCTCAATTTCTAATCTGAAAAATGCTCTATAGCGAAGGTCGTTGCTTTGAGCTGCTCAATTTTGTGAATGAAATGGTAATGATAATGAGGGCAATGCTTATTTACTACGTAGTATTTGATGTTTTCATGTAAATTGATCACAGCCTTTGAAAACATCATATTATCCACACAGTTGATGTCATGTAATGCGGGGAAGAATAAACCTTATGATCTTTCAGTATTATTGTGTATTATTCAATTTTTCTCTTTGATCCTTGAAGTTAATGCATTTAATGAATTGGAATATGCTCAAACGAGGAATGAATGAGAGGATGGGATTTAAGTTAACTCAATAATTTTGGTGAGCATTGCCCACATGTAGCGATCCACCTCGTGTTTAAATGTATTGATGATGTCTCATTACTTAATTATGTTCAGGATGTTATTTTCTTCCATTGATTGTATGAGGAGTCGGTCCGTCTTCTGTCAAATAAATGAGATAAGCACAAGTCTTGCTGGAGCATAATCATAATGATAATGATAAGGTATTATAATGGCGCAGCGAATGAAAAACCAAAGCTAATGCTGGAAATGAATGGAAGAATTTGTATAGTTTGTTATGTGCTTTGATGCTGAGGCGCACTTGCACGCATGAAGGAACTAATGGTGAATTCGGAGAAACTTTTAGGTACCTACATATGTATGCATGTAAGCAGCAATTTATGAAGTTAGATAAGGACAACTGCTGCATCATCATAAAAGTAAGACGGAGTTGATGATAAATTATGATTTTTGCATGGAAGGTGTGATCACATGACAGTCATTTTTTGGGTTTGGTTCAGTCCAAATTAGATATTTTTAAAGAGTTAAATAAAATGTGTCTGCAAAGGAGATACACTTCCCTTTTGAGCTTTCTCACTCCTTCAATCACTGCAAACCCTGTCTTGGCACAAATGAAGTGAAATGATGATTCCTTGAAGAGTGGTATGCGTGTGTGTAGGTTTTATTTTCACCTTGTGTGCTTGCTGCTCGAATGTAAATACGATCACCACGACCATTTAGTTTACCAATGGAAATAAAAATGATGTTGATGAATGAGCATACATATTTGGTATAATTGTGTAAAGTTCATGCCCATTATTTGATGGATGAATAAATGAATACAGCTGGATCTCTGGGTGTATCTTTTTTATATAATGATTGTATACTGCATATTGCATATTAAGTAGGTTATTAGAGGGAATAATGTAAAATGATAAAAATATTAGTAATAACAAACGGAAAAGATTTTTTCGAAAAAGGTAAAAAGTAGTTCTTTCTCGTAATCACTTGATATTATCTTCGTTTTTGGATGTAAAACTAAAACCGGTGACTATGAAAAGTGCGTAGGCAATAAGAGTCCTCTCTACGCACACACAGGTATACCTGCATGTTAATGAAAATATTTGTAGGAAGTAAGAAAAATGAATAAATTTGGAGTTTTTTTATTACGTAGACTTCCTGTAGCGTTTTTGCTGTTTTTTTCTGAGAAAGGCATAAAAATGAATATCTGTTTACCAAAAGATTTTTCTGGCTTTGAAGAGACAGGAAAATATAAGTGATCCTCGAAGATCATCATCGTCATATGCAAATATAATAAAAATGCTTTAACAAGTTTCAAAATAATAAATAGTTCAGTCTTGTCAGGTTCCAGCTCGTTTGTTCATTGAGGGAGCTCTTTTTGACAGCAGGGCAGAGAAAGAAGCAACTTTTTTCCTATTTCAATTATTAGACTTTGTGCTTGACATACTCGTTCCTATGCGGTATAGGTATATTTAAATAATTTCATATTTGAGCGTAAAGGATAGAAGGTTTAAGTAAAAAATCACTCTTGCTTTCATTTCTTCCTCACACCTTCCCCTCCTCAACTGGTTGCACAGGTGAAGATTAGTGTGACGGTTTTATTTACTTTCCGATCATGGTATTTTTATATTTCTAAAGTTTGTATACAGTTGGAGCTTTTTTGCTACCATTTTTATCATCAGTCATTTGATCGATTTGCATTGTATTGTTACCATTTTGAGAACGGTTGTTGTGAGCTGTGTGTCACTGTCTTTTTTATAATAGCAATGCTTTCATGGCATAACATCATACAAGATGATACAAGCTTTAGAATGGCACGTGGTCCAAGTTTAATGACCTGCAAGGTCGAATATACTCCTTGAGCGAAAAGAACGCATTGCTCAGCACTATACTTTGTTAATACAGGGATGCATCGAATAGAAATACTGCACTCCTGTCTTGTAGGGATGCACCATCAGCTAAATGTGTCTTAAATTCGACTTGGCTACTACTGCTTACATGGGTATAGAATATGATTATATTGATTTGGATCGTTGATGTCTCGTTTACATTGCTTGAAAGGGGATAACAACAGGCGCTAGTGGCAATTGTGTTGGTGGATGCGTCTTTTACTCTTAAGTTGCAAGTGATTGTCTGCCCAATCGAATCCGTCCGGCTGTGTCTTACGTAAACAAGCTGTATTGTTATTATTGGCGGTAGTAGAGTGTAGGATCATTGCAGAATCAAGTGTTGTTGTGTTGCTCCTTTACATATCTCTAACTATTATATAATGTATATGGTGTCAAGATAATAATTAAATTCCATACTAATTCATTGGCTAGTTGGTAGCAGCATACCTATACTACTGTACATTTTTAAGGATAGAGAACTAATAAGATTTCCCTGTAGAATAATGACTGTTGAGATTTTTTTTTCTGTCTTTTTCTTGCTACAATGCATATTTTGTTGCAACATGGTGTAGAGGCTAAGTAGCGGATCGCATAATTTTCAAAGAAAGTATGTTTCATTCCCAATAGATAGTGTATCTTGCTCTTCTACTGGGATGCCGCTCAATTTCATCGTTAGCTTTTAGCTAATGTCATTTTCCCGTGGTTTCCTATATCTCGGTAAGCCTATTAGGGTTTTGCCGATATGAATTCTCTGAGGATTTGTGGATTCTTTCGCATACCTCCGCAGCAACATTTTACGGTATCGTGCTTAATCTCGGAAGAACAACGTTTGCTTTAGATACCGTATTACGGAGTGAGCAAAAAAGGGGGAAATGTAGATAGTAAGCAAAAAAAAACATCGTACGCACAAAATACGCGGAGGGGCAAATGGAACTAAAGTACTTTTGGGAATTAGGAAGAGAAAAAAATTTACTAGCAGCAGTGCGTAATCTTTTCGATTGCACATGTTTGTTGAATTGCATACCTCTCTATAAATTGAAGAGACATGTATGCAGATCCACGAAATAAGAGCACTCTAGCTTCATTTCGCAGTTGGTACTAATCCAAATGCAGGCGCTTATAATGCGGAGAAAATATACTTATATCATGCCGAGATGACTTTTCCTTCTTACATACTTTTAAATAAAGAGAGGAATGCGTGTGTCTCATTCTTTTCTTTTTTGCATCGTGCATGAACGAGCAGAGAGGCAAAAGCCGCTTCTTTTTTTGTTTTTATTCATTGATGTGAAACGTGAAACAATCAAGACGAAAAACAGGCGATGTGCGAGTGAGCTAGGATTTTTTAAAATAAAATACGGGAAGAATTAAAGAAAAATATGAACGGAGGGAAGGGTTGTGCAGAAGATGATAATGATGATGTGCATAGTAGTAAAAAAAATTGAAGCACAAAGACTATAAAACAGATTCTGTCGTAGGTTTATAGTAAACATGCACTTGTGCAGTTGAGCAAGTTAGACATTTCACAGCTCAAAGGGGAATACTATAAAACGTGTAAATTTTCGAAGGTATGCGTTCTTGCGTATGCCTAGGTATGCAGCGTAATACATCTCTTTTTGCTATTTGGTCCTTGTTGACTTGTCGCTTGTTAAGCTTCTTGAGGCGTCGTGAGTAATAAGTATAAAAGGGAAAATGTATAACATTTTGGAATGGAATCGTCGTGGAGGAAGCCTGTTGCTTTTTTAAAAATACTATGTGCGTAATACAGACTTGCCCACTTCTACTTATACGGCATATGCTGGAAAGAAAGAAGTAAAATAAATTTTTATGCAGCTTGCTTTGAAGTAAAATTTTACCTTTCGTGCATTGCTCTCCATTTCTTCACATAAATTTTCTTTTTCGATGGGATTGATTTTTGTCGCGTTTATTGAGCCTGTAGAAAAAACGCACACAGATTCGCTCGTCAGATATAAAAGGACAAATTTTTATGTGCTTGTCATCTTTGATAGTATTGGATGATAAGTATTTATGAAAATTAAATGATGTTTTAATATAATGATATCTAGGGATGAATAAAATCTTGAGGGATGTCTGGAAAAGGATATGATATGAAAAGATACGCCTGATAATAATTATGTTTGTTGTACAAGATGGAAAGTTGAGACTCTGAGGGATTTCTGCTATATCATGTGTTGCTTGTTTGTAACAGGACCAGGAAGTCAGGTTAAAGGTGGTATGAACCGGGTTTAGTTGGTAAACAATGAGCTCGACCGGGTTGGTTACGGCTGTCCATCCACTTCATGTTGATATTTGTATTAATTCACCTGTTTTCTCTCCAGCGGCATTGTTCGAATCCAAGGTTCACACTGGTTCTCATTTTCATTGTGTTTTGGACTATTCTTTGTTGGCTTGTTTTTATCAAACTTCCTATCAATGTCAGATTGAACATCAACTAATTTAAATATTTTTAAGTTAATGTTACATGCTCTGGCTGAGAAAACTAGTAAACAGGGGTATACTAAGATTGACGTTTCTTTTTAGCGCAGAAAGGAAAACTGATTTCTTCTTTGTTCCCCCTTTACAGCAACAGCTTTAGCTTTAGTGAAACTGTATCAATAACAGTTGTGATGATGGGAGAGTAAAGTGGCAGTAGTGGGTGCTCTTCCATTTCCAGTTCGCTAAAAGTTATTATTCCTAGTGGGCTATTATTACCTGAAGATGGGATAGTGTCGATTATGAAAAGTACACGCTCAACTGGAGAGCTACTTTAAAAACAATGTCTAAAGTGACGACGTACTCTTGCCATGATCTTGTCATATATATATAACGCACAAATAGCGCATTGCATACTGGGCAGTCTAATTTAATGAAACTGAATAAAACGGACTTATATCACTTTGGATAAGTTGTGTAGTAGTAAATGAAATAAAATAAAGTGGTCTTCCTTCGTGTCTTTCTCGCTCTCCCCAAAAAGTTAAACTACTACATCCTTCCTCTTCTCCACGCACGTAAAATTATATATAAGTTTACTTGTTTTTAGTGGGTTTACATGTTGGTACACTCGGGTAACAAATCCATCGTATATCATTTTCGTTCTTGTTAGTATACGTTTAATGGATACTTGTTGTTTTTGTTTTTCCTTCGAGTTGGGCCTCGTCCAGGTGGATGATTCGTTTTATTAGTGAGGATGTCTACTTCACTACGTGGAGGTAAATGAGAAAGGAGTAGGGGCTTTTTAGGATTGCACACTGCACTACCATCTCATTTCATAATGAAGTTGAGTTTGAAACCAAAAAAAGGTTTTAAAAATCTTTGTTCGTGATCGCAATGAAAGATATGAAATGTTATGAAATGAAATTAAATAACTCCGGGGTAGCCTAATAATAAGTTTATATTAGCAGACGAGCAAAAGGTAGTGAGTAGGTAGGTTGATACTCTGAATTGAAATGTACGAAATAAAAAAGTGAAAAGCGATAAAAAAAGCAAGAGAGAAAATGAAAACTACTCAAACTTATAATGAAAGGTACAAGGCTGAGTATGTATTTCAGCAACAGGTGAGGATTTATTTTCGGGAACTAGGATATAAATTCTAGTTTAGAAGTGGAGAGAGGTACTTTGTTCCAATCTACTTTGTATTCGATTAAATAAAACAGGAACAGTAGCAATGTAGCATTATCGCATCAGTTATGATTAAGTGACCGGAAACAGTTTAAACTTTTCAGATTGTCGCGCAGAAGTCGTAAGTGCAGGGTAGCGGTGAAAATACTGCATTGGATGTATAATTTTAGTTTCAAGCTTTTTTGGGGGGTTTTAGTACTGGGTAGATTGTCAATGCAATATGAAGATTTTTATCTGACTTTTACCATCCTAGTTTGTTTGCAATGATATTCATTTATGAGAAACTTTTTGTGCTTTTTATGCGGTTCACTTCCTCCTCACTTATTTTAAGGGTATCCTTCGTATCAGGGAGTCTATTTTCGAGTCAATTAGTGTAATAGTCGTTATCAATTTAGAAACTTAATGATGTAATGGAGGCCTTCAAAGGTTACTAATGGCTCATTAAAATGTTGGATAACAGTGTTGCAACGTGGAAATTAAGGCTTTTGGTAGAAACTTTCAGAAAAATCTAGCTAGTTTTTTGCCATTAAACCGAACCGGAAAATAATTTAAATTTAAAAAAAAACCAAGGTTCATGAATTTAAGGGAAAGCACAAAGTACTGCTACTATTAGTAATAGGAGGCATAGGGAAATAAACCGGGTTTTAGGAGGTAGTCTGTTTTTCCCAAATGTTCTGACTTAAGATTAAATTAAAATTACATTTTGAATTATTGCTCCAAGCTATACAACATTACCCTGGTCCGGTTTCTTTTTTGTGAGTAAATAAGTTTTAAGTGCCTGAAGGTTAATTGTTCTGAAGTGAAACTCTTCTCGTCGAAAATCCACTCGAAATTGAAGTTTCATTGCTTCTTTCCAGCCAAGATAATAGAATTATTGAGATTTAATACTGCGTAACTGGATTAGCGCTACCACTTCTTTCGGCTCAAAGAGGTTGGCAAAATAGACAACCCCTTTAAAATTGATGTGCGTATTTGCCCATGCACCTTCGGGGAAAATAACCTCCGAGTAAAAAGTGCATCGGTACGTATCTACAGACATTACGATACTTTATAGTATGGCGTCAGGTACAAGGATGCGATTATACAAATGCAAGTTTGTAACTTGCTGCGTGGTAAATTGCTCCTTCATGTAGAAATTATTGCTATTGCTTACGCACAATAATAAGGTTAGACAGGGCAACATGCGTACGAGATGAGTAGGGCGGGCGGTAGCATTTTGCGATGTTGAAGCCTTCTAGCTGATTCACGCATTTCACAGCCCGAGAGGTAGGAATATATATGCACGCATAATACGCATGAAATAAGGACCAACCATGAAGAAATACATTCAGCGTTTGTGAAGAAAGGCAGAGAAACCGTACTTATTGCAGTTTACTTAAGCTTATATAGCTAAAGGCTTGCGGATCTATGAACTCGCCAACTGTCTTATGCGTGCAATCCAATCCACCTTTCTTCAGCGTGCCCCAGTACTGTACAAAAATGTGATAGCCTTCTTCTTCTTAATAAATTCACCATAATGCTATTTTCTAAATTGAATCTCATAAATAGTGGAATCGGCTCCGTTAAAGAATTGTCAATAATTTTCGTAAGTCATTTTACTGCCGCTGCCGAAGAGTAAAGAAAGGAGATTGAGTAGCTGAAGTGGATACTGAGTGCGTAGCAAAAAGGAACGAACCCTTTCGTAACAGACATGCTGCTTCTAATGATGATGATGCACTGGCTCAGCTCAGCCTCCCAGTGAAACCATTTTTTTGGCTCAGCTGCCTGTTGCTTTTTCCATTTTCATCGTGCTCTTCTGACTACAGTGGTACAACAGACTCTGCACATGTTTCAGTTCAGAGTAGGTATTAGTATCACATGTGCATGTGTACAAACACCTACACACATTCAAACAAGTGAGAAGATGGGATGTCGTTGCTCACAACAGTGCCTAAATAATGTCTTTTAGGTAGTAAAAAGATTTTCTTTCCCTCTCGGTTCGGCTGCTCATTCCGCTGGTGTTTGCTGAATGGAATTTTAGGAGGAGCCTGTAGGAAAGGCTTGGATTAAACGAGTACGAGCCAGTTGTAGTAGTAAAGTTTATAGCTTCGTGGTAGTAGTAAATAAAAAAGCACTTTTTCAGAGGGGAAAACTGTTCTGAAAGTGCGTAGTGTGTAAAGATGTATGAATATATTATGCCATCGTAATGTATAATGTATTGGTTTTGTTAGTGCTCCATGTCTGGCGTAGGTACAAATTCGGACTCACACTGTATCAACAGTTTTTTAGCATTTAAGAGGGAAATAGAAATAGCGTAGGAATATTAAGATAGAGAGACGCTTTTAAAAAAATAAGATTCATCTGCTTTGGTTGACTCTTCTCGCGGTGTAAAGAGTTCTGAGGAAAAAAAGTAAGCGTATCATGAAGCACAGAGGCTATTTGCCTTGTAAAGAGGAAAACGGCATCGAATGTTCTTTATTTCCCCACACAGTTTTTTTCCGAGCTCTTTATACTCCTTTTCTGTTTTAGGCTGTTGTTATATAAGAACATTTTTTTAAGTTCTCGTTTTCGGCAAAGCTAACAACCTTACACGCTGTGTAGCGTTGAACACAAGAGTGCAATTCGGTAGAAGAGGAGAAGAGCTGTGTTCATGCATCATGCATCCTTATGTCCCTCTCATTCTTCGCTGAGACTTTGAATTAAAAAATTGAAATGTATACCTATCTGTGCGTGCGTGTGTATGTGTGTAATACCATATTTATTTGGTCGGATTAGAGGTCTTCTCTTCCACTCAGCTATATGCAAATGGAAATACATACCTACGTACGTCCCTGTACAGAGTTTTCAGGTTTTTTAGCTAAAAAAGCTGCGCACAGAATTTAAGAAAGAAAGACAGAGATGAGCCAAAAAAACATGACGTGTACATAGTCAACCTTTGGGCATATGTATATCATGAGAGGGAGACTACTAAAAGAGGTTTGATACGAAAAGAAAGGGTATTTTTTGAGTAAGAAAGGGAAAAGATATAACTCTTTTTGAAAAATTTATCTGCTTTTACTCATACACGCATACACATCATCAGAGAGCATTGGTGGCTTTGGAGTGGCTTCTGGCAGCAATAAAAAGAATAGACACATAACAGGATTAAAAAAAAGAGGAAAATAGTGTATAAGAGGAAGAGCATAGCACTAGCATAGCACTAGAGTTTTTTTTGTATATATTAGCATTAGCATATGTTGCGGCATCATCTATCGCCAGTAACACAATCCAATACGCACGAAAAAATTTCGTTGGGTTGTAAATGTATTTTTTTCACAGTTCATACATTTAGCGAAGAGTAATTCATACAGACGGATAACTATGACTCTTCCACGTACCTAAATGCTTACTTAGGTACTTCATTGGTATTTACGTGTACAATGTACTGTAACAAAAATATGTACGGAGAGAGAATGCGAGTGCACTGCTCGCTCACACACTTACACACACTCACGCAAATACACCACGAGTTTTATAGTTTTCCTTTACCAACTTCGCCTTTTACTTGTTAAAAAAGAGTGAAGAAGAAAATGGGATGATGGTGATCATCCTGATTATTACTATTACAATATTGCTGTAGTAGAAAGGATCAATTCCGTTCACACACACATTTTACTTTTTACAGTATCAACATGTTGGTATGAGAGAATGATGATGGAACACAAAAAAAGAGCGTTTCCTTATTCTCTCCGTGTGTTAGTGTGTTTTTGTTCTGACTGTTCAAATCCTTTTTGGATGATGGTGTGTATGTGTGAGTGAGAGGGAGAGAGATGTGTATTTGTGTGGAAAAAGTTGATGTTCAGTTATTTCACAATTCATAGAGATTTTGGTGGCGATCGGGATCGATGGATTTTTTGGTTTGTTGGAAGAAGAAAGGTGTTTTAGGAGGAAGGATGAAAGGAAGGAAGGAAGTGTGGAGGAATGCTGGTAATAAGTTAGGTTGTTGTTCATTACTTATTTAAGTTTTTTGTACTATAAAAGAAAACTGTATAGGTAGATCTTTTGTATTTTTTCGTTCTCTCTCTCAACTCATCTCATCCCATCCTCATCTTCGTTCATTCATTTTTACTCAACTAAAAAGTACTCAAGAAAAAGGACAGAAGAAAAAAAAATCGAGGATATTTTAGGTACTTTTGCTAGTTTGCCTGCAAATGCAAAAAAATACGTCTGCAGATGGAGAGTCGAAGAGAAGAGCAAACAGGTAGTTGTTCGTGTGTCTTGTGATGTACTGTTTTGTTCTTTATTGTTGTTGTTGTGCAAGTTACTACATATCTTGTACCTAGAGAGAGAATGAGATCTTGTTGCACTTTGCATTTTTTTCTGCAAGGGATTTTTTCTGAATTGATTTTTCATTCATTTTTCTTTTGTGCAAGTGCACCTTTTTGCGACCGATGACCACAGCAGACTTTGTGTCTTCTCTTTCATTTTCTGCGCAGTGAACAATATTTGCTTTTTGACGTACATTTATATATGAAGCCAATTAGTGTGGAAGTGTGCACTGTGCTCTAACCTCGTCTTCTTTGAATGAACTCTTATTTTGTTTAAAAAATAACTCACTACAGTACAAAAACTCTTACAAAATAAATATATTTATTTAAGGAATCATTTTTCTCTTGCAACATAAATATACATCACATTAAGTTTAATCAAGTACGCAGTTATAATTTACATGAGTCAGTTTTGAAAAGGAATTTCACTGTGTTCAATATTTTTAAGAAGAAAATTTTCTTAGTACAACCACCAAATGTGTTCCGGGAACTGCCATTTCTCTCTTGACATGTAACTTTTTACTAGCGAGTGAAACTGAAAAATGCTGTACAATTATTAAATGATATCATAAAATTCAAATACCAAAAGTACTTACTCGCTACACATCACAACTTTTTCGTCGTCGTTTCTAATATCTCCTACCAATCACTCTTTTTTGCACCAGTGAGTGGTCGCGCTGAATTTGGTTATTTTATTTCCACGACTGAGAAGAGGAGTAAGTCAAGGAACTATTTGAACTTGAACCGGTTTTGATTTTCTACTTTTGAGCATTATTATGTTATTATGATGTCAGTGGTTATATTTGCTCTTGTGGAGTGTAACCCTTCTTACGCGTAAAAAGCGTTTCAATTATTCTGTTCGTCAAATTTGACTGGAAAATCCATATAGCAGCAAGATCATTAAAAGTACTTTAATGATAATGGTCACATCATTATCTCATCTAAGTAACTATTAGTAGAAGAGGGAATTGCACTAGAAGTGTGATTGAAACACGTACCAACGTACTTTTCGTTAATACCTCACTTCAGATAACAGCACATTATTTAGTCGTGACTGTATAGTTTTGTTTGTTTTCTCAAAAATGTGCTGGAAGAGAACTTGTTCCAGTTCCTGTTGTTTTGCCATTGAGACTTTCACAAAGTACATCACAACTGCCAAGAGTACAAGTACTACCCCTACGGTTTCTCCTTTCATTCCATGCAAGATGGAGAAGTTTATGGATTCGTGTGTTTGTGCGTGTGATGATGACACGTGGTCTCATTTAGCCAAATTAATATCCTCATCAAGTATAATGGAACAGGAGGAAAGCTCAGCTTCAGTGTCCCCGATCGAATTTGATGATGATGATGGTGTCGGTCTCGGTTTGGCTAACGATAACTAGAAACTCACGATTGAGTGATATGGGTTGAAAGACACGGGATAATTTATGTGAATGATGGGATGTGAAAGTACGCTGGAAACTGGTCTGTTGTTACTGTTTTGCTTACATTGTCGAGTTCGTTCGAGGAGCTTTCCAAGTTCCGCGAAGAGGGTTTGCAGATAATAACTTGATTAGATTATGCTGACATTGCTGGAATTGGGGTTTTGGGAGGGAACTGGAATTGTTGTTGTCGTTCTTCTAGTTCATCTGACTAGACTGGGATTTCGAAGACGTAAAACTAGACGGTACTAAATAATCGTAACTACGGTGGTGCTACATTGTAGTGAAAGTTGTCACAGAAGATTGCTAATTCGGGCGTCCATTTTGCTTTCCCGGTCTTGAGCAAGTCGAGAAAATTCAACTGGGAATAGAAAACTACTGATTGATTGAAGGCTGACAATTTGGAAGACTGTATAGTAGAGATATAAAACCTATTTTAAAAAGCAGTTTGCAACAAATTAATTGGAGAAAGTGGAGATAGGAGGCTTAGGAGGAAACAAATTAGTTTGCTCAGTCGAAATGACAAGACAATAACCCAGTGATTGCACTTGCAAATTTTACAGTAAACGAGTAGAAAATAAACTCTTTTGTAACTTGTAATACCTCATAACGAGCAACTAGATTTTAAGTAAACGAAACACAAGTTTGGTTCGATCGGGTTTGGATCATAGTACAAGATTTTGTTTTAATTGTAAAAAGAACGTAGAGTAACGCTAAAAGAGGCTAGTTTTGGAACACTTAAAAATATGTGGCGAAAGGAAGGAGAAGGTGATGATGATGCTAATGCTTGGCTATGGGGATTAGGTCAGGGCGAGGAGCAGGAGCTGGCCTCCAAGATGCTCCAGATCCAGTCAAAAAGATTCTACTTGGACGTCAAGGAGAATCCGCGAGGTAAGTTCATCAAAGTGGCGGAGATAGGAGCGGATGGACGGCGGAGTCAAGGTAAAAAATATTATTTAATTGTTATGCTAAAAGGGTAATTTAAGTATTAAGTGCTATCTGAGGAAGTGCATAGCATAAATGTATAGCACTTCCTGTTTGTTGCACTGGCATTGGCTTTAATGACAAAACTTATCGTAGGGTCGAATGATGTGATGATGATGATATAGGCTATAAGTTGAAAGCTTGATGAATTTGGTATTTGCAATTTTTGACATTTACTCGGGAAGACGAAGTAATTGGATGAGCAAAGGATTACCAATGGATTATTAGGATTAGTTAAATACATACCTCCTTATAAGTGTCCTGATACAATAAATACATTATTGCATAAATAATCCAATTGGTCGGAAGTAGGTATGCATTAGCAAAAATCTAAAATGACTAACGAGAATAATAACTAGCGACTATGAGAAAGCCATTGCCAGTGCAATATGAAAGGACGTACAAATATATCCAGATACGAATTTTCTTTGCTCTATTTTGAAACATTTTCCATTTCTCCTTTCTGTGTCAAGTGTACCTGGCTCTATCAACAGCAGCTGAGTTTCGTGATCACCTGTCATCTTTCAGCGATTATTACGCTTCACTAGGTAAGCAAACATGTCATTATGACATAAATGTTGGTGAATTGTCAAAGTCTATCGAATGCAGTAGCATTTCACTCATTTCCAGTGTTGCATGTGAATTAATGAGGGTTTCATGTTTGTCTGTAGGTCCGCCTAATCCTGAGAATGTTCCTGAGGATGGTAAACTCAAGTCCGAAGTCATGGTGAAAACCAATCGTCGCTACTATCTTGACCTTAAAGTAAGTTGGATCTTCCGGTTTCCCTTTTTAAAGATACTATCTACCTACTTTACTTAAGCACTATCTTCCGTATCATGTCTGAGGGATTTAGTGCCACTTTGTTAACTAGAAACGGACTGTTTCAGCTTACACTTGCATCAATTAGTGGTACACGGGAATTCATAAAAAATTCAGATCTTATCGTAATCCTTCTATTATGGCGAATTAAAAAGGGTTTACTGTCAGGAGATACGAAATGCGATGAGTTGATGACTACTTTATCTAGCTTTGGCAGCAACTCAAAAAGGAAAAACTTTTAGTTTTGCCACTCCTATTTAGAAATGAACTAAATATCTAATTTCCAGGTATTAGTTTCGAATTTCCGGAAACGGTCATCAAAATGTCACTTTAAATAATCAGATTACTATAAAAAGGTAGAAGGAACGGACGAAAAATGGAAAAAGAAGTAGTTTTTATTTAATAGAGTTTAGCTCTGCCCAGTTAGGGAAAGGCGGGCCGTCGTCACACGGATGACAAGAGCGTTTATACAATCTGATTAGAGACTCTGTGCGCATCATTTCGGACTATCATTTTTGGTAATCAAACCGCTGCTAAACAGAAACATGGAAATGCGTGTATCTCCGTATCGCATTTCAGGTTGATTTATGAAGTGGACTGTGTTTCTCCTTCCAGAATCTTTTCACTGTTCAGATGAGTCATTAGAGTGCAACATGTGGCTTAAATTATTACCCAAAACAATTATATTTATTATGTATTGGTGGTGTTGTGGCCTGCAGTAGATTACTCCAAAACGACTTTTTAGGCAGAGATTGGAAGGCTACTTTATAAGTTCAGAGAAATCATGTGCGCTGAGAGAAAAGAGCCAATTAAAAAGGATTTATTATGGAGGAAACGTAGTAATTGAAAGGGGCTTCCTCTCTGATAGACACTCCACTCGGCATTTCATATCAGGCTCACGTAGCACCGAAAAAAGAAGTTGAGTGCGTACAGAAAAAGAAAGTCCCTGTTGCTGCTTTTTTTTCTCGCTTCCAGTCCCCAGCAGCAGCACCAAAAATGCGTCTCTCTGACTTGATACACCTTTTCCCTGTAGAGCGAAATTAAGTGAGTTGTGATGTGGAGTGAAACTAGGATTGTTTTTGGCCAAGAAAAAAAGATGAATGAGATCAACTCGATAAAGCAATAAATATTGTTGGTTACAATATACCTATAATGTTGCCATCAGGTTCACAGAAGCAGAGAATTGAGAAAAGAACTAAAGTAATCCATTTTGATCTAAACGAGTTCAACCGACAAATGCAGGGTTTTTAGGCCCGGCCCATTGCGTAGTGTATATAAAGGGGCTGTAGCTAGCTACCATTTCCCTTTTATCAGCGTCACACATAAAATAACCAAATAATTAGGGACGATTCTCTTGTTTGAAATTTTCATATTGTATGGAAATGAGGTGTTCATTAAGAAATTGATAAGATCCTAGGAGAGCTAATCTTATTTTTCGAGTGAAATGATTCATTTCTAAAGAAGCATAAAACGTAAAATGACAAGGCGAATCCGGCTTTTTGCTGACTTGAAATTGGCTACACACACTTGCTAGATAGGAGCACACAGGGGAACGAGTTGCACACCTTTTGCCCTCGTGTACAGCAGATTACGGCGGTATATTTGTTGCCGGCAGAGAAGATGTTTTCGACTATTTTCGAGGAAAACATTGTGTATTTTATCTTGCGAAAAACTCTTGGAATATGATGAAACGGAAAATAATGATTTTATGATTTATTTTAAGTTGTAAAAAATTGTGTAAATCATTTGCCTCTCCTCTCACACTACTCATTCATTTTACTTTACGATAAGATAACAGCTTTAGAAAACCGCTTGGTTGTCTCATTCCATTGTTGCATTTTTTATATTTTTCTCCCCGTCTAATGTTGACATTCATTGCGAAAGGAAAAATTATCTTGCTTAATCAACTTTTTTCCTGAGAGAATGTCTCAGTTTTTATGAGGTTTTCTTCCCGTAAATATTTCTCCTGTCAATTTGACAATCATAAAACCATGTGTTTCCCAATGAAGAGGTAGATACGCAATGCATAATTTATTTCCTGAGTTATCTTCCCGTATGTAAAAATAGCTTAATGTTACATCTCATCAATACATCCCCAGTCCAGGGAGGGAGAGAGAGGAGAAGAAAGCATCAATGTTTTTCTTTCAATTTCCTGTAACTCCAGTTTTTTTCTGCTGAAAGTACATCTCTATTTCAATTCATTCGTCTCCTCTCTATTGTCATATTGGATCTCTGCGACTCTCTCACTCACACACATACGCTCACTCTTCTGAAGTGAGTGAAGTGGCTGGATTTTTTTATCTGCAACAGAAAAAAATGTATGTTTGACTGTGTGTGTGTTATTTTACCACCCTCGGTCTCAGTTTGCATCAGTTATAATGTCAAGACCACATTACTCATTATGATTCAGTTGTGTTGTTATGTTGTTGCTCAATTCAATCATCATCGTCATCATACATTTTTCATGAGAGTTTCAATGAAACATTCTTGTCCTCTTCTTTTTCGACTACACTAAAAAAACGTAGCAGAACTCTCTGGATCTCATCTTGGCGGAGAGAGACAGAAAACAGTGACGGCAGTGGTGGTGGCGATGGCGGCATATCACATCGACAGTAATATTGAGAACTGAAAACTAAACTTGTGGAAAAAAAATTATCATGAGGATGATGAGAACGATAATACAACTTGTATAAATATTGAACCATTGTCATTTGTCGTTCATAAGCATCATCATCAACTTCTTTTTCTCGTAATCATTCACTTGTGTGATGTTGTGGTTACTTTTTTTTAAAAAAAGAGGAACACAACAGAGGAAAAAAACTGCATTCATGCAGTGCACCAAACTGCTATTATTGATATGAAATGGCATGAGATCCCCTTCTGTCTCATTGTGGCAGTAAAAGTAACATATTTTTTCAGTTACTTTGCCAGTTCTTCTCTTCTTTTTTTGTTTTTTTCTAGTATCACTGTAGGATCTGTTCTCTGAGTGTACTTTTTTATCAGTATCATCGGATCTACAAACCAAAAACTACTCATTTTTAGTACGAGAGAAGAGAAAGAAGCAAAAAAATATAAGAATGGAAGTGTAATACATATAAAAAAAGCTGAAAACGTCATCCATGTTAGCTTAAATAGTCCACGGCTATATATAAACAGGGAAATAATATGGACAGCTTTTATATATGGCGCATTGTACTCTTTGTAGTATGGATATGGAGACATGGATGGAAGAGAGAGATGGATGCTTCCGCTCCGCTGTTTTAAATTGAATTGAGATTTTTGTCAGAGACACACATACCCAGTGAAAAAAGAGCAGGAACAACATAAACAGATAAAAAACAATACATTTTTTTCTCCTACGCTCGTTTATTATTCTTCCCGTAGTGGGAATGTTACTAGTATATTTTAGCTTTTTTTGCTAGTAAGTTTTTGTATTTAAAAACTGACAAAGATGAGAGTAGAGAGAGACCGATAGAGAAAGATAAAAAAAAGTGCGTATTACTAATAGACACGCATACACACTACACCACTAAATATGCATACCATCCTGAAGATCATCATTTTTTCCGTTCTTTTGTGAATGTGAAACGAACACACGCAGAGGGAAAAAAAAGAAAATGGGAGTGAGGAGAGCAAAAAGACACTGTGAGAGAGGGAAGAAAAGACGAAGGAGAAAATATGCATTTTTATGCGTATCTTGGTGCGTAGGTATGAGAAAAAAAAAGAATGGCGTTTGTAATCATGTAAGTATTTCATCTTTGTGGAGGGAGATAAGGAGTAAAGTTGGGTTAGAACTTAGAAGGAAAAGAAGAGGTATGTGAAATGTCTCTTGTTGGCCTTCTGTACAAGGATGAGGGAGAAAAAAAAGATGCGTATGAATGTTAAAAAGAGCAAAATCAAGCATTTACATAATTTATGCAAACCGGATTGTTTTCTCGCAACAGTAGGTATTCCTCCTTTTAAGATTGTGTGTGGGTACGCATGATAGTAGTACTAGAAGAAGGGAAAAAAACTACTTACTTTTTTCTGGTAGTGGTAGTGGTAGTGAAAAGAAGCTGTAAAAAAACGCAGGTATGCATTTAAATTTCGTCATCATCAGCATGATCAGCTTAAGTCACATCATCCGGATTTTACCTCACTTGCTGCTGATCTACTCGCACCTCTCTTCTCTTTTACACTAAAACGCAGGTATGCATTTAAATTTCGTCATCATCAGCATGATCAGCTAAGTCACATCATCCGGATTTTACCTCACTTGCTGCTGATCTACTCGCACCTCTCTTCTCTTTTACACTCTCTGGCGGTGAAGTGAACCTTTTACGAGAGAGAGAGAGAGAAGGAGAAAAAAATGTGCAACTAAAAAGAAAGGAAAGATACAAAATGAGGAATTTATAATAATTGGGAAAAATGTATTGTGAATACATTTATGTGTGTCCTATTGGCTACATTTGGGTAGGCATTATATAAAAATATACATATGCTCTCTGACTGTAAAGTTGCAAATCTCTACGCATATTTACCGGTGTATTGGAGAGGATGAAAAAAAATCAGAGGGAAAAAAATGGAGAGAGTATATTCACGACTGTGTTTTTTAGCGTGAACACAGCGCAATAAAAAGGAATGCAGCGGAAATGTAAGGAGAGAAGCTCTAACAAGTAGAGAGTATGTAAGAGATTATTTCATTTTGGAATAAAAAAAGTTTTGCGCTAACGATCCCGATGAGTGTAGCGTAGCACAAGAGCTGTATTTCTCTCTATACAAAGCAGCACTTTGGTGTCTCATCATCAAGAAAGGTCTTCGTGCATTCATTTTCACATTTATTTAGGCTTTTTTGGCTTGCTCTGGCTCTGACTCTGCCTGTTTTTCTGCGTGTAGTAGCGAGAATGCAGCGGAAATGTAAGGAGAGAAGCTCTAACAAGTAGAGAGTATGTAAGAGATTATTTCATTTTGGAATAAAAAAAAAGTTTTGCGCTAACGATCCCGATGAGTGTAGCGTAGCACAAGAGTTGTATTTCTCTCTATACAAAGCAGCATTTTGGTGTCTCATCATCAAGAAAGGTCTTCGTGCATTCATTTTCACATTTATTTAGGCTTTTTTGGCTTGCTCTGGCTCTGACTCTGCCTGTTTTTCTGCGTGTAGTAGCGTGCACATTGCAGATCCTATTCAATGGATGGGAAGGAGAAAGAATGCGTTTTGTTTGTGCGTAAACGAGTGCGTATGAATTTTTTTTTGGTGGCGGTGGTAGCAATGATGATGCTGCTATGGTGAGCTGAGAGTTCAATGAGAGACAGAAAACAAGTCATTTTTTTGGGAGAGAGCTTTTCTAAGCAAAGCAGAATTTTATATTGGTTGTGAAGTAGCAATGTCCTTATCATATGAGCTGTGTTTTAGACTGACTTTTGCATATTGTGCATAATACGGATGCAATACATAATTTTTTTATTTTTATATAGGCGTACTTGAGGAATCCTAAAAAAATTATATGGAAGCTCAAAAACCGAGTTCGCATAACACAAGTAGTAGTGGAAAATAAAGAGATGAGATAAAGCGATATTTTGTGTTTTGCATACTTGCTCTATCAGATCAGTGTTTTATGCATTTTATTTATGTAGCTCTGGTAGGCTGGCTTGATTTTGTTCTTCTCTCCCTCCGCACTGGTATGAGGAGTTGAGCCAGCGAAAAATCTGTAAGGGAGAAGGATGGATTCATGGATGTTTGCTGTTTTATCTTTATATTTATGCGTTATTGTGGATTCTGTGTGTACTTGGCCTTTTTTTGTTTATGATTGCAATCAGAAGAGGGAGAGATAAGGTGAAAGAATGTATATATGCTGTGAAGCACGTTAAATGCATTCCTTTCTGTCTGCCATTTAAAAACTTTTTTTAGGGTTCTTTCACTCGACTTAAGTATTCCCATAAATACTGGATAGGAGTAAAAGGGAGGAAATGTGTTTTGTTATTTTTGGCAGTACACAAACATATATTTTTTGTGGTGTGGTATGGTGTGGCGTTGATCTGAAAACAAGAGTTATGATCATCGTCAAAAAAAATAGTTATCAGTGAGGGATATCTGGCCCTCCTTAAAGATTTGTGGGGCTTTTTTGTATTTGGTGTAATCCTCTTTTTTTATTCATTAACGCTCATTATCATTACTATTGCGGGATTAGCATTATGGGATGGGTCGCTATAAATTAAATTAGAGGTAGAGCAGAAGAGGGATGCTGAGCAGATAGCAGATGGATGAGAGATATCGCTATTCCGTGTTCTGGGAGAATTATGAGATGAATGTTGAGATCAAGGAATGTAAAGGGTTAACTGCTACTCCTGCTTAAGTTGTCAGGAGTAATTTAATTAAACTGGAAAGGAAGACACGACTAAATTATTTAAATTGGATGAGGCTAACTTTGGCTTGTATCCTGTCACCACATCTGGAGTATTGCTTTATAATTGTTGTAGCACTGACGAAATAACTTCAATGAAGTGATTAGTGTGTATAAAGACGAAGCGAGAGATCAGAAAAAAATTGGCTGCATTTTTTTGCATATAAAATAAGCATTCCTCGCAGCAGCTTTACATCCTGTTAGAAGTGGTGTGAAAATGTTGCATGATGAAAATGAGAAATGCTGCGCGTATTTAATAAAATAATAAAAAAAGCTACTTGTCAGCAGTTAGCACTTTGCAAGAATTTTATTAGAGCTTGTTGACTTGCCTTTATTATTCGTGTGATAAGTATTTAAGCAGGAGTTGTTAAAGGTAGTTGTAGTTTAGTGTTTGAGGTCTTTCGTTATCAATTAGCAGGATTCTCATGACATTTGCATTTAAAATAAATGTCATACGCATAATTTGCGGTTGCGGTTTTTCCTCTCTTCTTCACAGTGCTTACGTACAAATATTGTGTAGTGGACTAAAAGGTTTGCGTATGCTTACTCGTATCACATCTGTCGGGAATGACGAATTAAATTTTGCGTGCGTTTCGTCATGTCTTTTCAACACCTGCAGAGTAGTTTCTATGTAGCGGAAAATTGATATTGATATCGATTTACATTTTTTATGAAAAAGGGGATTTGCAGCGCACCTGATATACAACATCGATTAGTTAACCATGCATATTCGCCATTACCTCAATAATGTATTGTTCAATTAAAACAGGGAATGTAATAATTACAGACGGTGATGGTTTTAACTGAACACGTTAGGTAGCATATCAACAGAGAGAAATGAGGAGAGAAAAAGAGATTTTTAAAATTCTTCGCAAGAATTATCTCGTAGAGGATTTATAACCAGGCAGACATAGCTAGACTTTAGACCCTTTTAGTTTTGAACCTAAAAAATATCTCGGTGGCTGGCGGAGGACGGACACTCAGAAAGTAAACTATTTCAAAGTATTGCATGGTGAAAAAGATGGAATGCGGTAGGTGCAGGTTTTGCTGAGCAAAAAAAATATATTTTCTAAATACATGCGAAAGCTAAGCAGACAATCAGTGTTTTCGTACCTTTGGTTTGTTCTGTATTTTTCCCCTTGATTTCATTCTTAAAGATTTCGCAGCCCTTTTTCGAATGCAGAGCATTATTAGAGAAGAGCTGTACAATTTTTACTGTGTTGTTTATAAGGAACACGACACGTGTTCACAGATAATGAAGCATTTGGCTAAAGAGGGCTTTAATTATCAAGAGCTGATAAAAAGGTTGAGCTGAATGTGGTAGTGGAGGGACTCTATAAAGTATAAATGTTTTCTTGTATTAAGAAAAAAATAATAATTGTTTCTCCTGAATTCATCACGATCATCATCACTTTACTAGTCTGACACCTGACATGAATTGTTGTTCTGCTGTGTGTAGGTATGTGTTTATGTGTGTGTACTCACTAAACTCACTCACAAGAGCACACATGAACTGTCTTCTCTTGAGACGACGGGGACGGAGGAAATATGTAGTCACTGCTAATCTACCGAGTTTTGCTCCTACAAGACATGTTGTTGTTACGTTTCATCAACCAATAACAAAGAAAAACATTTTAGATAGAATTTCATTCAACAAGAAAGAACACAACAGAGAGTAACAACGAAAACAACTTGTTCATTTTTCTGGCTAAACAGCTTTGATTAGTATTCGCGGGAATCGTGTATAGGAATTTTATAACATTTGTTAGAGCAGACTGGTGACTGGTGAGACTAGGATGATGCTTCTGTTCTCTTCTCTGAAATTTTTTTTATCGCAGTTGGTATGTACTTAAGTAAAAGGACTCATTGACAGAGGCTCATCATATCATATCGTAATAGCAATCATAAGTTCATTGTTGAGAACTGGCGAATTTGTCTACTCGTTTTATATTACTGTCTGTCTTCCTCTGACAAGGTCATCATAAATATTTGGATTTTTTTCACTCCTTTTTCTTTCCCTCTTATGTCTTCTTTTTTGCTGGTAAGGGATGTAGTAGGGAAGGCTAATGTTTTTGTAAATGTAAGATATCAAGTTCTTCAAGTATTACATTTCTCTCTAATTAGGAGAATAGCGCTATATGATAAGTCTGTCTTGAAATGTCTGCAGTTGTTGAGCTTCAAAAAAAATAATTTGCATGAGAAATATGTGTTCTTCACACAATAAAAAATATATTTTAATTAGTGGATTCATTTTTTTTCTTTCGTTTATCCTTTGACAGGTAAAAACGAATTTTCGGAACGCCATAACCATTCCCGAAAAGTCATGGTCTCGATTCCGAGACATCTTTGCAGAATACGTAGATAAAATGAAAGAAGATGGGAAGAGCGGAGCCGGACCTTCCAGTGCCACTTCGGATATTCCTCTTACATCCACTGCCACTTCAGAACGTGACCCGCCCAAATAATTGTAAAATCGCTGGGTAGACCAAAATTTTAGCCATCTTTTTTCATTCTGTCTATTTATCGACGTTTTAAAACAGAAAAAAATTTAAGTACTATATTATTATATATTATATACCTATAAATGATACTACTACTATTACTGTGTAATACTACTTTGTGTAATTAGGTGTGTACAACTAAACTACTCCGTATAATATAAGGTGAATATGAATAGGTAGTAAGTATGAATAGGTGGGGAGAGGAGCAGAGAAAGAGAGTGAAAATCTGTTGAAAATGTTTACGTTATCATCGTCATATATGAATCAAGAAAAAGTGAAGGAAATGTCATGTAAAAATATCTAGTGTATTAAGAGTAACTTTTAATTGTATGAGTATCCAGTATAGAAAAAGAAGTTCATCACAAAAGCAGTGGGTACAGTTTTAAAATGCGTAGAAGAGTTTTTTCAAGAAGAAAAAAAGTTATCTGTGTCAAATAAAAGAGTTGAAGTTTTTATGAGAGGAGTGTGTGAAAAATTATGAATTTTAATTTTTTTTTGACTGGTACTACTATTGTAGAGAAGGAGCAGCAGAAAGTGTGTTTTGCACATTGTGTGAGAAAGAATGTGAAAATTCTGCTTTTGTTTTCATGTTGGTTTTTAGTGTAATGTCTTGATGGTTTATGCAAAGGAAAAGTTGGGAAAGCAGACTGGAGACGGGAAGCCCAGTTCAGGAGATGAAATTCGTAGAAAGAGATTCTCACATGTTAAAAACTCAAGTTTTATTAATGCTAACTCCAAGTTCCCTATTCTCGCAGATTTACCGTGCTAATCTTCTAGTTCAAAATAGCTAGCTAGGGAAAGTCGAAAGAGGGGAGAAGGGAAAAACTTTTTGCTAAATTCTTTTAAGTATTGAAAAAACTGGAAAAGTCCACTAGCTCAGTCTCACCGTTGACCTAAAATAGAATAGTGTAGGGAGACACTCTTCTCGTGTCTTTTATGTGATGACACTTTAGAAACAACTCAGCAACATCATTTACCACACTTCCAATTGCATCCTTTTTACGTTTAAAGAAAGCATTTAAAATGCCTACTTCTCAGCAACTGCAAGACATACATTTAAGTAGTTAAATGTCAGTTTCCGAAAAGATCAAGGAGGAAGGCCATGATGATGATAATGTAATACTTCGTAGCAAACTGCGGTTACTTCATTCAACAATGTATATTCTGATTCATTTTGTAAACTGAAATGAACCAATTTTTAGTCGAATGCAAAGTAAGCTTTAATTTAACCGATTTTAATACATATATGAAGAGAATGTTATTATTGCATAGAAAACTTATGTAACTTTTTTTTAGAAACACAGGCTTTAGTGTAGTAGGCCTATTATAATCAATTATTATTATTATTCTTTAGCGGACAGAGAATTGAAAAAAATAATATGCATATATACAAAGTAATATGATGCAAATTGTATGTATGAAATGATATCTCGAACTGTGTAGCTTTAAGGATTTTTTGAGCACTTATATCATATTTGTTATTGTCATTTTTTTAATCGCAAAGCTTTATGACTTTATATTATTATTAAATGTAGCATTTAGTTATGTTTTGTGGAGAGGACGGAGTGAAGAGCGACAAAGTGGGAACGTTCAGATAAGGAGTTGAGAGAAAAGGATCGATTTAGTAAAGTTTACGGAAGGAAGAGAAAATGCAGACAGCAAAAAGGGAGGGCATCACTTTCATCGAATGAAACGAATTAGAATGAGAGAAAGGTGCAGGGAGGATTTGAGCTGTAGAAGGAAAACTGTAGTTTTACCATTTAAAAAAACTGCTGTGTATGTGTCTATCATCATCAATCAGTAATATATATATCAGTAACTATATTGATTCACATAGGTAAAACTTATTGGCCTTTTTGCTACCGCTAACTAATTCTATGATTTTTTTTAAATCGCAGACTTACTCAATTTTGAGACACTAATTAAGTACCTTTAGCAATGAAAGTTTAAACTATTTTACTGTAGCTGCGGTTTTAATTATTAATCTCTGTCGATATACTTTCCATTTAATTGAAATGTCAGTTCCGCATTATAGACTTTTTATGTGAGGATTGGGTTTCTTCTTTTTTGTTTTGTTCTGAAGCGTTAAAGTACCTTAAAAATGGAAAAATATAATAAAACTGTACACAAAGCGAGTACATGTATGTGTTACGTGAATTAACACGTTTTATGCATTTATCACAATAATTAACTGTTATGCATCTCTAGTAATGGAAGAGTAAAAACTTATCAATCAATCATCTGAAAAAATATACACAATAATAGTAATGCCGGGCAGTACCTGAAGTATAAAACGATGAAGATGAAGTAAAAATGTCTTTAAGTAATAAAAAATTTCTTATATATCTATTAAATGTTTAATCTCTAATCCTATAATTCTTAACAGAGAGAGAGAGGGAGAGAGAGAAAGCAGGTGATGAAGAAGGTTAATGAAAAGCGAGCAAAAACGGAGTGAAGATGAATTATGGTCTTTTTTTATTTGAGTTTTACTGGTCTAGTGTAAAGTTTTTGTAGCGAAATTTTGTTTTTTTTTGCGGTCACTCCAATATCAATAATTAAATTACACACTGCTGCGCTGCGTATATTATCTTATCAGTTTGTACTACTGTGCTACTAACGGTGTTCGTATGATTTTTTTGTTGAAATTCTCAAAATGTTAGATGAAAAAATTAAACTAATGTGACGATGATGATGCATGAATGTTAAGATAATAAATGAAGTAAAGGCATTTACAACTCCTCAAATACATTATTATTACTGTATAATTATAAATACCTCTGTCAATTAATCTATATAATTTTTAGTCAAGTCAGACCAGCATTACAAGTTAGTAATTTTACTTAGCTAAATTATATATTATAGCGAAACATGCGATTTATATATTTTAAAAAAAGCAAGCACTGCCGGTATGTATGTCAATAGCGTGGTTTCTCTTTTTTCTGATTTTTAGTTTTAAAATAATGAGAATTAATGGAGAAATTCTGATTGAGAAAAGTTCGTTATATGCAGCTTGATCACGAATTGTGTCATCACTATTAATTGAAAAATAAAATGAAATCTGAAACTATGCGTTTCACTAGTGAAACTTCAGGCATCGTTCCTTTAATTCTGGAAATTTCATTTTTCTCTCTCTTCAAAGTTTCCGACATGCATTCATTCGCCGTTTTTAAAAGAGAACCTTGAATAAATAAAGTTAATTTTTCCTTTCACTGTTCAGCACTTAACTGTAGTGAAGAGTAATATATATAACATGTACTGACAAGACAAATTTTTATGCAAAAGGCGGTGACTACACAGAATAATTTGAGAGTGGTAGGTGTGGCGTGTGTACATCCACGTGGTATGTGTCTATATACAACGTAGTGTTACTAAATGGGAGACAATGTTTTATAATGTGTTCCGAGTGTGCTGGTGGTGAAAGTAGAAGAGAGTAACAATAATGAATGGTACGTAATGGAATGAGACGAGAAATAAAAATGTCCTTTTACGTGTACATATTAATTTAAAATGTTGTCTGTGTTATAGGGAAAGGATGGTGGTGGTGAGTTTGATGAAAGAGAGAAAGTGTTGAAGAAAACGAGAAAGGAAACAATGTAATAAAAAATAAAAAATAAAACTTTTTAAACAATTTTCATGCGCATGTCACCAAAATTAATATATAAAAGTTATATATTACTATGACTGATGTCAATAGGAGAAAAACTGCTATTATATTATACTACAGCTGAGTCCTCAAAAATCCCAACTTTCGAGACATCCTCAAGCTCAAGTCTTAAGCACCCGAAATGGTCTCAGAGTGTAAAGTGTAAAGTAACCTTGGTCGGAGTTAAGAAGCTATAAACTGTATAATGTATAAAAAATATTGAGTTAAGGCAGAGCTTGCGGGTGCCTTTATAAGTGGGGATGTTTGAGGACGCCTCGTTTATAAATGAATATTGTACTAGTACATGCATTATAATTACACATATTGATACAGATACATGCATCTCGATGTATTTAACAGTATGTTGATTAATTAGTGCTAAAAAAGTGCTACCCAATATGATGTATATGTTATAAGTTGATGAGAGATGGGATGATGCGAATGAAGTTCGGGTATGTTGTTTTTTGTTCTCCTTTTGGAACTGTTCAGTGTTGTTTTTGATGCATTTATTAGTGCTGATATATAAAATATAAACCTAGCCTTAGAGAGAATTTTTGGGGGGAATGATAGGAAGTTTTTTAATGAATGGTAAAAATATCAAGTTTTTGAAAGAGTAAAAAACAGTTAATAAAAAGAATTCGTTTTACTTTAAGTTAATAACGTACACACTGTTTTGACCAGTTCTCGGGCTTTATTTTATTTTGTATCTTTTGTTTTTTTTCTATTTCTCTCGAATGATAGGAAAAATTTGCTTTTCATACACACTATCGAGAGAAGTACATAAACAAAAACTCGTACATTTTGCATTTTTTACTAGCACTTTTAGTTAGTTGCCCGCTCGAAAAAAAAATATTAATTACTCATCGTGGGTATGTTTCCTTCCCTGATCTGCCTTTTTACTGTTAGCAGCTACACAATAAAAAATATCTCCTTTTCCAGCATCTAACTACATATCCAGCCTCCATCTTTTTTAGCAAAAGAAAAAAAATTCGTAACGGACAGCGTACTATATATCTACCAATGTATTTTTAATTGTAAGTTTGTCAGGATTGGTGAGAGCAGTGGCATTTATACAAGAGTTATATTTATATGCATGCATCCTTTGAAGTGTTTATCAACGATGAAAAGTTGTTTGGAATGGGAATGTGATTTTTATGGAGTACACTAGACTTAAGTAGGAATGAAGAATAAATGGTTTTGAAATGGTAGCCTTCCAACATCTCTTTCACACAGTTCTACAACTAGTAAAAATTTACATATAAAATATAAATACCAAGTAACTTTATTAACCGCTGAGCATTTGCAAAAAAATCTGTCTTATATTATAGTCAACTTTAGCTAGCCAAAACTTTTAGGTCACTTACCTAACTTGGAAGGAGTATAATACGTAACCACTTAATAACTCTATTTAACTGGAACACTTTGACTTACTAAAAAATGGAGTAAATGGGAAAAATATAATCATGAAAATAAATTCTTCCTTCTCCTGTTTCACTCAGTTCCATTTTCAGTTTTCACATGAAAGGGGAAAGTTATTTTTCCCCTTTCGGGAGATATGCAATGTTTCATATAAAAACTGGCTTTCACTTTTGCCATGTCCTGTGGCTAGGCTAGACAGAGAGAAACCGTGTAAATAAATAATTTTAAAATGATACATTTGTACCTCTTTATATATATCATGAAATGTGTTGACATTCGTTTTTATTGGGAAACTTATAAGCAGCCTGAATTTAAACTAAACCAGCAAGTATTTACTACGTTTTAGTATAGAAAAATTAACTAAAAATCAGGTTGTTAAAAACTTTCGCCTAGTTTCACTACATGACAATTAGCTACACTAGGCTTTAGAATGTTCTATTGAATCGTTGTGACAAGAATACAATTATTTCTGTTTCACGTAAAAAGTGAAATGGATTCAACGAATGAACTGATCAAATACGTAGACAGAATAACCCAAATAAATCCACACTAAGCTCTAGACAGACATTTATCTATTAGACTAGTGTGGAGATAATTGAAATAACGAGGAGGCGCAATGATTGAATGGTCTTAATGCAAAAAAAAAGTTGTGCAACGCGTACATAAATTTTAAGGTACTTTTAGCAACAACTTAAATCGTTAACAGTTACAGTTAAATTGAGTGAAAGTAAAAAGCACTTTGTAAATCTAGGTAGAAGTTAACTCGTCGCTCTTGTTTAGTGAGGTAAACGACATCTTTACATCTTATACGAGAATATAAAACAATTCATTATTGGAAACCAATAATTGTAAACAAATTGAGACAATGCGATCGCTTTCTTTCTGGAAATCAGATTCAAAGAAAAATATAGGGGAGAGGGTGTATTACATTGAAATGAACGTAATGAGTTGGAAAGGACATTACTCCCTTTCGTCACTGCCATAATTAGTCTGAAATACCTTCATATAGATGAAAACGAAATCGAACACGTGAAAAAATGTATCACCATTGCTAATTTAACGAGGAGAAAAAGGAAAAATGAAAAAAATCTTATGATTCACTGCAAAACAATTAAAACGAAAGATTCCTTTACAATGATGTGAAAAATAAAAAATAAAACATTCTTCTTCTGAACCAATATATCGAAGCACTTAATATGTATATATTGTTATTATGCATACGAGAATTATTAAGAATTTCTTAATTTTAAAAGAAAATGTGAGAGGAAAGAAACCACTAATATGCATTTAAAAACATTTATTACAGCAGTTAAATTTTTATTGTAAAAATGTTATGTACTCGACATTTTTTGGTTTAAATTATACTTCTCGTTTAACAATATAGCCTTCTTGTACAGAGTTATAGTAAGTCACATGATGGATTTTATGATTAAACAGTGATGATTCTACTTGTACTAGATGTTCTACAGATAAATGTTACAGGGATAATTTAAGCAATTTTTAAGTTTTGAACGTAAAGCTACACCGTTTGACATACCTATATTTAAAGGTCACTACCTCCTAATGTACAGCTTTTAAGTAGAGTATATAGTATATAAAAAATAAAAATACTTATTCACATTATTCTCGAAACATAATTATGTTAGGTAAATAAGATGGATTTATTTATGTATAGGCCTCTCAAAAGTGGATGAGTGAGGAAGAATAAAAAGAGAAATAAAAGATAACGTAATGAAACAACAAATGGTCCTTTGTTCATTGTCATCTTGCACTACTCAACAATGAGCGTTTAAAAGTCTGTTTCAAAAATCTGCAAAGATATGGGAACTGTCTGAACGTAACCGTTTTTAATAATTGTTGATCATTTAAAATTCTACTTGTATGTTCTAAAGCTGAAATGAGCAATTTCATAAGCGGTTCCTCTACAGAATTTATATCACAAAGGCGGAGTGTATCATTCAACAAATTAAATATTTCCTGGATTATTGTAGCATTGGAAAACAAACGGGTGTCTTGGGATGCAACTGAGTATTCAAAAGCAATTAAAGTTTGGAATGGATACGGTAGCACTTTAATAAAATCAATTCCAACTATCTTAACAAGTGATTGTAGCAGCCTTGTTGTCAGTTTATGTGGAGACAGTGAACTAGTGCTTAGCTGGAAATCAGGGTCATCTTCGAAGTTACAGCCACAACTCGAAAAGTACTTTAAAATAAACAAAAAGTTTTCCTGGTTCATTGAGCAAGCTGGAATAAGAAGTTCGACGTATCCTGTTTTGACAACTGTTTGTAGAATTTGATTAAATCCCTCTGGATAATACTTGACCGCATATTCTGGGATCCGGGTCTTCATAACAAAACCATCCAACTTTCCTTTAACAAAATATAACAGGTGGCAAAAATATATTTTAAAAATAAGATTAAAATTAAGCTTCTCGTCTTTGAATAACTATTTTTAAGCTAACCTGCAGCATATCCTTTTAAAACGTGTTCAACAAGATCAGTGAATCGTTTCAGCTGAGATCTTTCATTGTCCATCCCGGAGGTGTGCATCAGTGTTACGTTATTCATAATTTGATCGAGTTGCACAAAGGTCGATTCCAATAGTTTTAGCATTTCATTAAAGTCTTTACTACTCATTCCAGTTTCATTTGCATCAATTTCTATGTCATAAAACATGAAAAAATATAAAATTATAAATATAAAATATGTACTATGCAAGGAGGCATGAACGCTGATATATTGAAAAATTGAGATAAATGTGGCATATTAGTTTTCTAAAATCTGACCATTTAACTGCTCAAGAAAGGAATAGATCATCTTTCCAAACAGAACCAACTGGGAAGCTTCTTTGCACCTGGAGAGAATCGAGCGACACAAATATATGTTTAGGGATGTTACCGGAATTGCTTGAAAGTGCGGCCTTCTGAACTTAGGATTTGCTTCGCATTCCTTTACAAATTCCCTCCACTCATTGTCTCTGCCTTTTTCCTCGACCACAAAGCAGAATTTAGGAGGAGCTGCTGGTGTCGGCGGTATTGGCATTAACTTAGACGCTACTGACTTTTGTGCTTCAACGTCCTTTTTCAGGGAAGAGCCTAACATCAATCCCTTCTTCACGGTATTAATTATTGGTGGTCGAGAAGGTGTCTCACTTACACTTCGCATCTGCATTTCAAAGTCATTTTTCTGAACATTTGTTGTCTTCGGCCGTGTAGTAGGAGCAGGAGTACGAGGAGGTAACATTTCCAGCATCATAACCTCGCTATTATCTTCAATAATCGACAGATCCGGAACCGGAGATGGCGGATTCAGTTGCAATGCCTTGGGAGCGCTTTTAAAAAACTTAAATCGTTTCTTATCAGCCTTAACCGCTGACTCTAGTCCGCTTGTTGTTCCTACATTACCACTCTTGGAAGAACTTCCGCCGCATGTCGGTTTAGAGCTAGGAGTCCAACTACTATTAGTACTTGCAGCAGTTGTTATATTACTACTTCCACCCCACAGCTTCACGTTTTCTGTTTTTGTGACCTTCGAAGGAGGAGATTCTGGGGCAGTGCTCATCGCCATAATTTCGTCCATGTCCAGCTTGGAGAAAAAATCGTCTTCGTCATCGTTGAAAGCATCCATCCTTTCAAATAAATAGAAAAATAGACTAGGTCCTTTAAGAAGAATCAAAACAACACTGAACAACTTTAATTGGTGTCAATTAAGCACTAATTATTAGTGTTATTAACTATCAGCTACTAAATTTGTGCACTTTTTTCTACCGATCATAAAAAAGTGGATAAAAAATAAAAAATAAATTCTATCCAGCTCCAGCAGATTTCCAGAGTATGGGTATTGGATCACTGGACTCGTGCTTTTGTGTTGACATTTGCTGATAGATGCACTGTTCCCGCGATCAAATTTGAAATGAGCACTGAAGTGCATGCAACAAAGAGCAGCCTCTGGACTTGGACTTTGTCTTTCGGGAGCAGCGTGCATTTTCCATCAATCATGGTGTAAGCTTTTCATTGTAACTTTGGGAGATCACCGATAAACTTATTTTAATTTACAGATAAATAATTTAGTCACGGAGGTAAAAGTTACAACTGCCAACACAAATTAAGTTTGGAACGGGGCGAATATGAAGGATTACGTCTCTGAATTAGCCTTTTTCTTGATATCAACAGTGCTAGGAGTTCGTGGTTATCCTCTAGACCTTTATCTTATTTAATTAATTTAATGATACATTATATATCCTGGTAATATGCGGTACAAAAACTAAAAAACTTGTAAAACTTAAAATAATTCAACTTTTTAAAGGTGCTCTTTGGGATTTCCATCGTAATTTGGTGCTACTTGAATCTCGATGAAAAGGATGAAGAGAATGACGATGTCGAGATTGCGATCTGTACCAAGTCTGATTCAATAGTGTCAATAGTAAGTTCTGACTCGGAAAAAGAGTCGCAATCTGAGTCACAATCTTCATCTTCTTCTTCATCAGAAGAATTACTGGGGGCCGGGAGGAAATTTTGGAATATTGAAAGTGGAAATTTAGTTAAATCTGATAAAGCTAAAAAAGTTGGTAATGATAGTCCTACTACCCCAGACGCTCAGGTGGACAAACATAACTCGCAAAATCAGCAAGATGATCATATTATAAATCTCGAGACTGAGGAAGTAAACAAAGAAAGTAATATGGATAATCGCAAGTTTCATCTTGAATCAAATCAAGAGCAGAATCATGGTAAGAAACACCATGGCAAGACTGAGAGTGATAGCGATGAAAAAATCTTCACTGACAAAGTTCACGTTGATGACGTTCATCATCACCACACTCACCCACAGGAGGAACATCATAACCGCCCGCCCGCAGTAGAAGAAAGTCATCACCATCCCCGCCCACAGGAAGTGCACCATCCGCAACGGCCAGATGAAAATCACTTGCATCTCCCCAAGGAAGAACACCAGCCGCATTACACAGAAGAACGCCCTCCGCATGAACAACATCATAACCATCCACAACCATTGGAAGAAAATCGTCATCATCCCCATCCACAGGAAGAAAATCATCCTCATCTCCATCCTCAGGAAGAGCATCATTCACAACGACCAGATGAAAATCATTTGAATCCCCAAAAGGAAGAGCACCATTTGCAACGGCCAGATGAACACCATCTTTATCCCCCCAAGGAAGAACACCATTGGCAACGGCCAGATGAACATCATCTGTATCCTCCCAAGGAAGAGCACCATCCACATTATCCAGAAGAACGCCCTCCACATGAAGAACATCATAACCACCCTCACCCACAAGGAGAGCACCATTCGCATCGGCCAGATGAACATCATCTGCATCCCCCCATGGGAGAACATCAACCGCTTTATCCAGAAGAACGCCACCCGCATTATCCAGAAGAACGCCACCCTCATTATACAGAAGAACACCACCCGCATTATCCAGAAGAACATCACCCACATTACCTAGAAGAACACCATCCGCATCACCCAGAAGAACATCATCCGCATTATCCAGAAGAACATCATCCGCATCACCCAGAAGAACATCATCCGCATTATCCAGAAGAACACTATCCCCATCACCTAGAAGAACACCATCCCCATCACCTAGAAGAACACCATCCCCATCACCTAGAAGAACATCATCCCCATCACCTGGAAGAGCACCATCCGCATTATCCAGACGAACATCATCCCTACCACTTAGAAGAACACCATCTGCATCATCCAGAAGGACACCACCCCCATTTTAATCCTCATCACCATGATGTACATAATGAAGACCATCGTCCTCACCACCCCGATAACCATGTGCATGTCCTGCATCACCACAACCAGGTCGATGATCATTCCCACAATCATCATCATGCGGATGACCATAGTCATCACCCCCACCACAATGACAATCACAGTCATCACCCTCACCACTCTGATAACCACAGTCGCCATCATAATTTTGATACCCACAGTCGACACCATGAACCACATCATGCGGAAAATCATCACCAACACGCACACCGTAAAGAAAGTCATCATCATCATCATCGTGATGGACATCATCACTAAGTCAGGCCTAATGATTTGCCATTATTCAGAATTAAAAATTAATAAACTCGTATCCAAAACTGTGCTGTTAAGAGCAAATTGATAACTTTATTTTTCAAATGTTTCATTTCGGAATAAATTACTGTGGAGGTCTTGTCTTGTTCGCGCTTATTTCGCCAAACACAGTTTTAAAATATGCGGGAGTATCCAGAGCTTTCGAGTTACTTTTATTTATTCCATTTTCGGAAAATTTATTTAGTGAGGTGATCCACTTTGGCTCTTCTTCCTCAGTATTTGTCACAACGGTTTGCTTTCTCTTCCTTTTCCACCACGCTCGCATTGTAAGAAAGTAAACCACTTCAATTAGGCTCAAGCCACTGAATCCCAAACACAGCCCCATTAATCCTCCAGTGTTTGCTAAAAGATCAAGTTCAATTCAAATATTAATTTGAAATAGTTGTAGGCACTACAGAACAATTGTAATTGTAATAATGCTAATTTTACTACCAAAAAGGTCAGTAGGGCCGAACAGCTCCTTTCGAACTTTCGAATAAAATGAATCCTGTCCCATGTAAATATGGACAATGCTATAGTCCTCTTCCTGCCTATCATTCATAAGGGACAAAATGAAGGTTTATTTTAGTATAAAGATATTACAAGTTGATAAGCACATTTTACAGGTATAGCGGAGCAATTAAGAGGACAAAATTTACCAGCCTGAAGCCGTTCCATTCCAGATATTTTTCTTCAATGGAGTTAACGTTGTTTGGGGATCATACGAGAGCTCTGTGCAGCTAGGATAGCACATTGGGCAACTATTCCGAATGCCGGCTTTTGTCTTATTATCTACACACGGATAATTTGTAATTTAAACAACTACAATTAGTAACACAGGTAGAAATAGCGGCAAACTTACATTTCACATCTTCAGCGCATTCAAACTTCAGGGGTCCACAAAGACGCTCAGTTGCATTTCCTTAAAGTGAAAGTAAAGCAGTATTGGACAAAGATAATTAAGTTACTTAAGTAGGTAAATACAAATACTTTTATTAAGTATATTCGCGTTCCAACTTGACTTACTTGGCATGTAATATCTTTTGCAACCGCATATTGCCATCGTCTCATTTGCTATACATTCATCAATGCAGTTGTTAACCGAATAGTATTTAAAGTGTTGAAGGTTATACTCCCCCGTCTTGTAGCAGTTCCGTTTATCCTAGAAATTTAAATAGCAGTACTGCATCCCAAGTGAAGATTTTTTCACGCAATTTAAGTTCATCTATTATAGGAACTGAAACTGACCACAGCAAACGAATAAATGTCTGAATCAACCATTGTAATTTCTGGAGAGACGTCCACAAAAATCTCCGACTTGGGTCGAAGACTAATTCCGAAATCTGCGATTTTTGGTAGCTCAACTGGCAAATTTACAGCCATCTAATATTCAACCGTGATTAGTAAGAAAATATTTATAGCTGATTAAAAAGTAAAGAAAGTTGTAGGCAAATTAAGCTACCCTAAATCCTATTGAGTCAGACGAGGTGCAGTAGTACTCTTTGAAGTTTACATTGAGTAAAATGGACAAACCGTTCGTGAGTCCTGCTTTCATCTGCCTTCTAGGATACTCTGGTTCTGTTGAGTTAGAAAACAGCAATCCTTCTCCGTCAATGTCCCATTTCTCCCATTGCCGAATTTCCTCAGGGTCCTCCCTCGTGTCGTTTCTGTAAAAGTTACAGAATGAAATTAATTGGTTAAATGGCCACGATCTATTTTTTTAAATTCTACTATATTTAGGTCACCTTAGAGTGTACAGTGAGCTTAACGGGATCATGTTAAATGTACAGCACTTTCCGAATTCTGAAAAAATATTTGTTGCTTAAATAGTAAATATATTATGTAATTTATTGGCAGCAAAATACTGGCAATTTAACTTATTTTAAAACCTGTTAAAATTGGCCTGAAGAGTTCACTGCAGTTTTTTATCTCTTTGTCTTGCCACACGCAAAGCTTAATCATTTCCGTACAGTTCTGAGCCGCTTTTCGAAGAAAGTCATTTACCCTCGTTAGATTCTCTGTGAACGAATGGTCGCTAAAATTTAGAAGTCGTAAATTTGCATCTGATAATTCCCCGGACTGACTAAAGTTAAAACGCTTAGCAAAGCTTTTCGTAGAGGAGCAAACATGGTCCAAATAGTAAAGGTCTTCCTTGGCACCGCTGACTCCACTTTCAGCTAACCTAATCAGCCACGTTTAATTTATGCAATACATTTTATAGTTAATACAGTTTAATACAACGTATACTACATACCTATATACAACCGTGACAATACGTATAGCTATGGGTATTTTGCTAAAAATATATTCAAGCTTTACTCGATACAATCAAACAAATTTTTATAAACATACTTGATGTATTCCATGGCTCTGCTTTTCATCACTTTGTTCATATTGCAGACTAGATTTTTAAATGATCAAAATTTAAAAGTTTCGAAGCGACTATAATAATAATTATTATTATTTTCCATTCGCAGATCAGACTAATAGTATGTCATATTTACCAGTTACAGCAGGAAAAGGAATTTGATCCACGTTCGTTTCAAAAGGCTGAAAAGACACGATAACTGGACTTGCCTTGTACTTAATCCACATCTCCGATATGAGCCACAAGGCCAAAGACAAACCACCCGCGAACATTATGAACCAAAAAATTCTAAATGAAAGTCGTAATAGCTTAGCTAGTATTAATTAGTCATTAAAACAATAAGCAAATAGCAGATTTTCATTTAAAAAATTTCAATTTGATTTGACTTGCACCTCTCCGTTAGATGTCTTTTCTCCTGCCCAATATACTTTAACCCTACGATTTAATAAATTACTCTCATAAAATTGCACTTTAATTCTGTATTGCATTGTTTAAATATTGCCGAGGAGTGTTCATTTTAATTTACCGTGTAAAGATGTGTCCTGGCAAAATTCCATCAGAATAGAATTCTGCGGAGGACTATACCATTCCACCTCCTTTCTGTCCCAAGAACGTTTACCAAACTCCGACTGTCCATAAAAAGACTGCGAATATCGTTTACTGAATTCATTCTCTCCGTACGAGGGAAATTGATCATCTTCAGCAGTTTGGGCTCTCTGTAGTTTTACCATTTTCTTGAATGTGTGAAAAACAGATTTTTGTTAAAATGGAACAAAGACAGCCTGCGTTTTTTGAGTGTGGCTTCACTTTAAGCGTCAACCCTTCTAAATAAATAAACCGGACGAGAAAGCTAAAATTCCAAAAACACTAAAATACGAGGGAACCAACTGGCAACTTAATGAAAATGTCACATCAATCATGCCATAAAGAGTAGGAATTTTATTAGCAGTAACAAAATTGGAACTTTTGTTGCAAAAAAAAAATTGAAAATGAAACGTTTTACTGTTTGTTCTCTTGAAGTTCCAAATACACCTATTTAAACTCGACCGAATAGGAGAAAACGGCCCGTGACTGCACTTGAATGTTTTTTAGTCATTGACTGAAACGAACTGCTATCATTTCCTTCGGTTATTCACTTTATGTAGTAATCCCGGATTCGTAAAATGCAAATATTTTCATTCTTCTTCCTATCCATGGTATATAATTACCTTAATGCATTTCGCTTAAATCTGGAGTGAACTTC
>JAHZND010000254.1:0-22388 GCA_027744115.1 Acrocyrtus sp. NNG-2020
TTTTTTTACACTGTTGGTGGAACACAGCTTGTGAGAAAAGGGTCCCACTTTTGCCTTGTGTTGATCATTTTGCTGCCAGCAAAACTTTCCCATTTTGGCAATTATGCTTTCGCTGCCAAACATTATTGCTCGAGATTATCCTTTTAAGATATCCTATGAAAAGGGCCAACTTTTTTTAAAAGATTTTTTAGAACGCTGCGCAAAATATAAAATATTGTCTATCAGTTCCAATTCAATTTAAATCTAACTTTCTCATTTTTGTCATTACAATAAGTTAATTTTCCGTGAGAGGTACTTTTAGTAAAAAAGGAAACCATTTTTTGGAACTGCAGTGCCGTCCCCCATTCACCATTACATTCCTATAGGGACATGTATTGGTAGTCATGTGCATGTGGAAATGTGCAGCCAGCCTCCAGCCTCCAGCTTTTCGAGCACTATCATTACCATAAAAGGGGCAGTAAAAGAGGAAAAAGGTCCACAAAAATCCCATCACTTCAAATCTTATTTTACACTAATACCAAAATAATGTACGGTAATTTGACATATATACGGTTACAGTTTTTTTTAGCAAACGGAAACTGCCATTGGTCTATCTAAAACTATTATGAGAAGTTACCCACAAAACTATTTTTGAACAGAAAATGTTCCCCTCACAATACATTTTTTGGTACTTTGGAGAGCGTCCCCTCCAAAAAATTTTCACTCATGCATAGAGTACGTAACATGCAACACCACGACCGCACAGATAAAGTCGATATGCTACAGACTTTGCTCCAAGTACATGCTGAGCTTAAGCCACACTTAAAACTGTCAACAGCAAACGTGTGACTTTTGAGATACGACGGTATTTACGAATTTGTACAGCCCCTCCAAAGCTAACCTCATTTTTCACATGAAACAGTATCCTGGAAAATTTTCAAGCTGCAAAAAAAAATTCTCCTCTTCTGTAAAAAAAATTGACGTCCGATCCTTCAGAAAGTTCCACCCAACTCTAACAAAAAATTAGGTAGCTATATCTTAAGTGAAGTAGCAGAATTTCATACCTGGAAAGTGCGAGTCTTTACAAAAAAAAATATGAGGAAAATCTCATAAAGTCAAGTGCAAAGTTCATCAAGTATTCGTAGAGCAGACAACTCAAAAGATTTTTTTTTTCGTGAGTTGCGTCCCCAGACTAATACCTAAAAAAATATCTAGATAAGACGCGTGTACACTACTGATAAGGTGCCCATGTCATCATATCAAATTACATATCGTCTCATATCACTCCGACGGAAGTTGGAGCAAGGGATTTACAAAGAGCAGGTAAAGGTAAAAAGAGGAGACCAATAGGGAAAAACAAACATTGTACCAGGATAGTGCTCTGCACAGGTACCTATCTACACATATCCTCCAATTTTCCTATATACATTCATGGAAGGGGAGCAAGTTAGCATGAAAAAAGTCCAGAGTAATACAAAGTGAAGCTCCGTATACATACCCCTCTCCAGTATTTTTTTATGGTAGCTCCCACACCACATACTGTGGCATAGGTAGCTTTTTTAGAATTCCGCTGGAAAATATGCCTGGAACACACAGATAAGCAGAGGCACATGTACTCCTTACTGTTACTGCACACAAAGTGAGAGGTACAAAAGCGAGAAGAAAGCAGTGCAGGGGAGAAAAGCAAGCAAGGATAGTGATTCGCTGGAACTGGCTTTACCATACATATTTTCCAGGCTGACTTTCCCATACTGGAGAAAAGACTTGAAAAAAAAAGTTCTCCTCTCTCTCCCACTCATTTTCTTCCGTCGTCAGCTGCAAAAACGGGAAACCTTTCTTTTTCTCTTTGCCTGCCTCCAATAATGTGTGGAGGGAGATGGTGACGGGAGTAACTATGCAGCAGTCTATGTGACGGCTATGGCTCATGCATCAGTATCAATATCGGTTCTGTTTGTATTTGGACGTGAGGAGGAAAAGAAGTGCTCACAAGTCACACTGCTTTTTTTATGTATTGGTTTCCATAAAACTCTTTGGCCAATTTAACAAGACCTGGATATTCCTTCATTGTGGAAGTGGCTTGCACTTTTTTTTCGGGTGTCCTGTCTCAGCGTAAATGCAGAAGGAGACGAGTGGAGGGTGACATATAATATATGTAATATTTAAGGATTAGCATACTTTCCCTTTCTTACTTTTACCTAGTTGAAGAAATAGGAGACGGACATATAAAAGTCACAGCCGGATACTGATATTGTTGTTGGTGGACTGCAGTGTCTGCAGTGTAAAAAAGTAGTTTGATCGTTGTCGATATGCTATATTTTGGCACTGCAAATACTGCAATAAATGTTTATGTGGTGTAGGCATATTAATGAAATGTGAGTGGTGGTGGGAGATGAAAGCGATAAAGTGTCGATAAAGTGGAAAGACAAATATCGAATTGTTTTTGGTATTGGACTAGTTTCCTACTTTTCGGAAAAATTACGCAAATGTAAGGGGAGAACTTGAGTGATCTGACATTGATCGAGTAATAAAGGAATGGCTTAGAAGCGTAATATTATGGCGTCTTTTATGGTGACGTTAAAGTGAGCAGAGAGGATTTCGAGATAAATATCGGGTTTGATATTTTAGAGGTTTTGCTGATAGTGAGAAAAAAAGGGGGATTGAATTGGGGGAATGATTTTATTGACGAGGAGTGTAGGAACTTAAAACTTTAAAAATTTGAAAATGGTCGTGCTCGAAAATCACGCATATCAGGTGGTAGCACGAAAGTTCGGGGACATGAAAGCGATCAATAACTGTGAGCTGGGTCTGCGACCAGATGAAGTTGGTGCAGTTGGCCGTTCCTGCCCATGTAAAAGTTCCCATGGAGTAGTCAACGGGAGAGGAAGAAATTGTGGAGTGTTAGCGTCCCACAAGTCTCCTATCACTAAGTTGGACCGACGATCTTTGATAACGTCAAATGTCAGTGGAGATACAATATTTACTAGTCAAGTGTCAATGTCAAAGGACTTATCTCTCAAGTGCAGACTCAACAAGAGTTTGTGCTTACTTGGCGTAGTTGCCGTGTTTTCAGTGATAACGAACTGCTTAGGCGTTGCTGCATGTCAGCAATCTATTGGAAGCCAGAATAGTGAAATTATTGGTGACACTTTCGACAACGCGCTCGGGAACGGGGGTATCAGTGGGGGGAATGGGGATGGACAGTTGAGCACGGACAATAGTAATTTAAATAGTGTTTCCACAGGTGGTAGCAGCAGCGCTAGTTACAATGATAATGGTAATAGTAACGGGGGTGAGATTAGCGGTTCAACTCCTTTTGGCAGCGGCAGTGGTTTACCTTCTTCTAACAGGAATGAGAAACAGCCTGGACTACTTTGTCCGGACATTTATCCTGTAAGTTGTCTCTCCTTTTAAAATTAAATAATGTACACTCTCCTCATAATTAAGTACATTGATATCATCTGCGGGCTTCCCCTTTTGTAGGTAGAGAGCTTTCCCCCGAAGGCTCCAATCATCCCAGACTTCTTTACTGTGGCAGTGGAAACGATATACTTGAAGGTGAGAGTGTAAAGCAGTTATAGGCTCATAATTTTACTAAAAATAGGAGCACACTTATTTAATTTCCCCCACTCGTAATGATGAATTAGCCTAAGTGGAGTACAAAATTACACTAAAATCCCATAATATTTTCATAGGAGCAAAAACGCCAAGTTTGGAACTTGCACGTGGACCGCGCAGAGAAAATTGTAGTGCATAAAATAGACATGCCCAACAATGGAAAGCGTTACGAGTGGTTCTATACAAAAATTGTTCGTGACTTCCGATCAGGTATGTTCTCATAATGAAAGGGAAAACTAAGTTAATTCAGCATATAAGAGTTGGTTATTGCTTACAAACTAGTTACAAAAAATTACACATTTGTTATAAAGTTTCCCTCCGAGAAAGCTTTTTAATTTGATATTAGTAGTTCCCCGAACTTTTCACATAGCTTGCTTTCTTCCTAGCTCTCGGAGCAAATTTCCCCTAACTTAATTATATGCTTTTATACAATTCAAACTTCCCGTTAAAAATTAGCTGCGTTCATTTTGCAGGCTTGGAGTTCCGCATCTCCAACGCAAAGGACTCAGCGGACTGTGTCGTGGAGCCCATCAGTACCGAGTTTGAAGTGACTTCCCTCAATCTGAAGCGCTTCATGCTAGAGCATGCCAAACTTCTTCTCAACTTTGACCCATCCTTTGTCGCATACTGGGGAAAGGCAAGTGTTTACACTATTTTCCTTTTTTAGGAATTTCATACATCGAATTATAAAGCACGCTAATGCTATCATCATCATTCCAAATTAGTGCTTTTACTGGCTCACTCACGTTCATTAGCTCCTATGAGAGTAGTCTACTCAATTACGAGCGCAACTTTTAATACTCAACTAACTTGATTTGAATTTTGGAGCAAAAAATTGTGAAATGCAGTTAGGCACTTCCTGTTTGCATATTATCAGTAGTAATAGCCTACTTATTAGCAGTCTCCATCCATCCTCCTCACAATTGAAAACGACAGGCATACCGAATTTCCATTTATCATAGGAGGTGTCAGAAGCACAACTCCTGAGAACTTATTATCCCTCGTGAATATTCATGACTCATGACTCAGTGCCAGGAGCGTTCGCGAGCTTTCCAGAAAAACGCTATTTCCAAACCTAGGACTGGCCCACTCTGTCAAGCCGCGCAAATTGGTATGTGGCAGGTTGAAAACGTGACGGTTGAGTGAGATTTGGAAGGAGCGTGAGACAAAAGGCGAACACCACTCTCCAGTTACGTAAGGACATGATGGCAATTGTCTAGGTGCTCTACTCCCATTTCATTAGGAAAGTAGGACAAAGTTCCACAGCGACAGGAAAGTCATCTATTTACACGTCATGCTGGAGCGATTGTGGTGTAGCGAAGGATATAGGATTTGGTTTTTTAGTCTCTTAAAAAAATGGCAGTCCTCGGAGGCTTGTTAACTTCACTTCCTTTCAGATGCAGTTACTCCACAGAAAAAAGTCAAACTGTCGATAATAAAATTTTATGAAACAAAATGACATTACGCCAAAAAGCGACTGGAGTTCTCCCGCACAGTTTTACTGGGAGGGTGAAGGCGTAACTAATTGCTCCATAATTTTCAGTGGCACTTTCAGCCGTGTCTGAAAATATTACGTGTGTGGCGAGAAAAAAAATCCCATTTTTGTATTCCTGACACCTTCCTCGTGCTTTTGTCACAGAAAGAGATACGAACTTGTATATCCAGGCACCGAGGCATAAGAAAACAGAGTTTTTGTGGAGATGTCGGAAAAGTTAGTAAACTTTTTTTTGCCAAAAGGATCTTATGTAAATTGTAGCAACTGGCAAAATTGCAAATTACAGGGAGAGAACAGTTTAACCTCTCGCGGAGGCAGTGTTCTTGTTAAAAAATTACGAAATTCTGTTGCGATGATGAGCCATAATAATACATCAAAAGTTGGAGTTCCAGCTACAGTAGTTTTCTACTTGAACCACTTTCCTAATTACGTAGAAATTTCTTGTACGTGCTGTTCTGCGGGAAAGACGGAAAATTACTTTGAAATACGAGTTGGAAAAGTTAAAAGATAACAAGAATGTCAGGAAGTTTTCTGCAAGTGGTATTTTGCATTGCAAATAAATGTCAAGTGTGCACGTAACAGTGTATTTGTACACGAGCGAAAAAACCACATAAAGTATAGAAACTGTTTGTAACAGAGCCTTTCCCCCAAAAAAGAGATCCTTTTGTATCTCCGAAGATGTGCCAATATTCATGCTGGAAGGGAATGCTCGTATTTGCACACAGCAAAAGTTACACAAGTTGGGAGTTGGCTGCACCTGCAAAAATCTGTTTTTTTTTCTTCAAATTCCACCCTCAAAACCCGCAAAAGTGTCGTTATCATCAAAAGCTGAAACTTTTTAATTTGTTACTTTTTACTATTGTTCTCGTTGAAACTTTTGTATTTTTTTTTATCTCTTCCCATTTATCATTTCCGAGACTGTCCATTTGGCTGCGTGGTGGTGGATATGTGCTTAAAGGAAAAAAATATATGTCGCACACTCATTTGTCAGTAGCCCCGTAAAGCCATTAGCGCCGGAGATTAATGGACTTTTTAATTAAAAATAAGTAACATTAGAAAACCGTAAAAGTTTCACTTATGACCTTTACCCCCGGGAAATAGTTCTTTACGATTGCATACAATATACATAAGTACGTAGGCTCCTACTAGCACTCCCATCAAGTTTGACTTTATGAGGGACTATTGAAGCAGGAAATACTTTCCCTTTTTCCTAATGTTTCCTTTTGGGATTTGTTCTGGGTTGCGACTGTAAAAGGCGCCAGCAAAAAAATACTACTTCCTGTGAGCAGACAGCAAGCGCACCCAAAGTGAAGAGCTTATTTTTTTCTCCCTTTCTTGCTGCTCTTTTTCACTTCATGGAAAATTGAAAAGATACCTTGAACGAAAGATACTGGAAGCACTGGAACTGTTAGCTTTAATCTGGCAGAGAGTGCAGTTGTTTTTCTGACTTTGTCTAGGCCAAAAGTGAGACATCAGAGGAGTGAGAGTGAGGAGAATAAAGCTATGAATGAGAGACCGACATTTTTACGCATCTTTACATCAAGTTTACAGAAAAATATTGTGGCTACGAGAGAGTTGTAGTAACCCGAAAGTTGAAAGATGTACATGGATTATTGCGAAAGCAGATGAAGTTAAGTTAATGGAGTGTGTGGCAAGACTTTTGAGAAATATATGAACCTCTCTCCACAAATATATATGGGCAATGCCCAGCCTTTTCTCATTTCTTGTAATGTATCTGCTACATAAAATATGTCAGTATTATCATGAGGATATGAGGCAATTTTCGCAAGAAAAAAAAGTTGCGGTTTTTTGTACTTTGTGTTGCGTTTACGTTACCAGAAACTTTCAAGTTCAAACAAAAAAAAAGAGTAAAAAAAGAGAGAAAGTTGAGTAGAGAGAGCTTTCCCTTTTTTTACCTTTTTTTCCGAAATACGTGCAAACCAACACACGCTCCTTTCCGGTTGAGAAATCGCTGGCAAATGAAACATCTATCTTGCTTTTCTCTCTAGGAAAAAATAGAGTCTCATTCTAGACAAAAAAAAACTGTAAAAAGGGAAACGTTATTTTGCAAGATGAGAAATGAGAAAATGTGCTTTTTCACTGGTAATGCATTATTTAGAAAGGAAGGAAGTAGAAATACACACACAGTTAAGTATATTTAATGGGAAATGTGGTTTTTCTAATTTTCTTGAATGCTATGCTGCTTCCTCCTCTCCTCGAATATTTTCTGTTACATAACTTACTCTTCAAAAACTAATGTGGACGGCCCTTTTTTCCGGATGAGCAGAGATCGATAAGGAATTTGCAGTAAGTGGCATTTTTATGACAAGACGGGGTAGTCAGAGAGAAAGCTTTTCTTGTTTTTGTGGCATTTTTATTTCTTCCTTTTTTGCTGTTCATTATTACATACAGGAAAAAAGTAAATTGGTGTGGTAGGCATACCTTCCTCGGATATGTTGCTGAAATTGTTTTTTTACTGTTCCACTCTCAGTTTCCCGTATATTTTTCCTTATACATACGTTACCCCAGGTTTCCAAACCGAACTTTTTTTATGTAGGTATACATATAGCTATATATGCATATCCACTCTTCTATTTTATTTACCGTCGATTTTTATTATATCTCTTTAGCAAAAATGTGAAAGTAGTAGAGAGAGAGAGCAATATTGTTCCAGGATGATTATAATGATGGCCATTATTTTCAAAACATTTCATTTCCAGATGTGACATATGGCTACATGAAAGCCTGGGAGAATTCGTGTCAGAGTTTGGATTTGCGAACGACTCGATCCCCGTATCTGTCGCAACGTTCTCGAGAGAGTCGAAGCCGGACATTATAGCCATTTCCAATATTTATGAGGATAATTCACATACCTTCAACCCTTTCCAGAAGACCCAGGGTCATCCCGATGTGGGAGAGTGCTTGGACAGCACTCCACTCCTGCTGCGGATTGTCCTCGATGGTAAAAGCAAGAGTCCTCCGTGTATCATTTAAAGACAGCTTGTAATGGAAAATATGTAGATGCATTATTCTCCTCTGCCGTTTACTTCCCCTATAGAACTACTTAATTGGCTCAATATAGCGCAATCCAAGTCCACCCTTTTTATTGTTTAGCTTTAGCTGATTACCTTTTTTTTCTTTTTTATGGCGGCTCGAGAAAGGGAGAAAGCAAAAATTCAATGAAAGTGTAGTAAAGCATGTTTCGCGATGGAGTTGGCAGATGTGCTTTGTGCCACTCTACCTTTCTCTCTTTTTTTATTTACTTCCTTACTACATTTTTTTCTTCTTTTTTTTAGCTGTATCGGCAATCATATACTGTTGTAGGTTTAGTGTGTAGAATGTAGGCAATAAATCCATATATCTTTGACGATTCCCCATTCACACGGTAATTTAACTTGACAGCTCCCTATTCGAAACTAAAGGCCGGAAGGGAATTCACCGTGCTGGAATCTATTCGACGAGCTGTTGCTGGACTTGCTGGGATCTCGCTGCTGAGGGTGACTGATCTTGCAGTAAGTGGGAAACGAAAACCTTTTATCTTTGAAGAGAATTGGATTTTAAAACGGGAACAAAGAAAATTGTTTTTTCTCTGAGCCCCCAGACTCACTCCAGATAAAGTGGATGCGTTTTTGTAGGGAGGTTACATGTTGCAAGGCCTATACACTATGACTATAAGTAAAGGAATGTCTCTCTGTTTAATCTAAATCTCAATTTAGTTGACGGAGTGGCCGAGTGGAACATCTGCGTTCTGGTTCTCTCTCAGGCAAATCGTAAACTTCCAAGAGCTGTCAAGAAATAATAACACGAAGCCACTCTACCATTGTCTTCCCCCTGGCCGATGCGTATAGGATTCTGAGGGATGTCATCTCCCGACACGATGTCACTTTACGGGTTGACCTCTCTCCAAATGAGCACATGGTATGTACATACAGTAAAGAGATACCGAGTAGAAATATAGACACTTGAGTGGGTGGCTTGGCTATACTAATTTATAAAAAAACAATCAATTTCGTAGTTGGTCGGAATCCAACGGGGATCTCTCATTTCAATTCCGCGAGCTCTTCATCCAATTTTTATGAGAAATATTAACTCAAAATCGCTGTCCGTTATAAAGGCGTCGTACACTTCAGGTAAGTTATTAGATCTTCTTCTGTTAAAGTTGTGCTAACTCTTTAAAATTAAAAACGTTTCTTCTATTACGTGCAGGCGCTGTCGCAGGCTTAGGATTGGCAATGGCTGTAGCTGGACTTGCTATCGGACTTCTGCTCGGTTTCGTTTTGTGGAATGGTTCAACAAGAATGCGCTATTGGAGATATCCCTGGTCCAACAGTCCAATTCCGTACGGACTTGACACGTAAATACAACTTGATTAGATGATCAATCAGAAACTCGAGGGTTAGCAGAATTTGATACAGCGAGCGAGAGCGCGAGCACGGAAAAACAGCGGAAGTATACTGATATGGTAAATGTTGGCATTTTTATGTGAGTCGAAAAAATATCTTTTTCAGTTTATGGATGTGTTTGTAAAAAATTTATCTACAAAAGTGTATAGAACTGTACAGTCTACAGTTTATAGGCAACCTCACAAATCAATTTTGTCTCAACATGCTACAATTTTTTAAATGTGTAAATGTAATATGCTCATAGCTTTAAATGTAAGCAATTTGTGTAAACTTAATTCAACGAAAATAACTATAAATTAACTCATTGTGTAATACCAGACAAGGAGACTTTTTCTGGGTATATGGAATAAATCATATTTAGCTGTTGAGGTTGAGGTACATACCTAATTTGAATAAAAATTCGGTGTAATAAAATAATTTGGAAATGGAACAAATCTTTTATCATTTATTTTTCGTCCAATAACTATTTCAAAATTAATCTATGTCTAATTTAATAAAAAATATCCAGTCATAGACTCCAATGGATTTAAAGCCTAAATTTTTGTATAAAGCCAAGGGGCGCTCATTCCTCAGTTCTGCATGAAGACATGGGATACGTCCATCTTTGGCAAGCTCCTTAAAAATGTATTTTAAAGCTAGCTGGGCATAACCCTTCTTTCTGTATTCCTTTAAGGTGTAAAGAGCTGCGACCAAACCAAATTCAGTAGTAATTGCTCCACTTATGCAGATATCGCCCGTGAATATTCCTACAGAGGCGTTACTGGAAATGCACTTTGGTACATTACACTCGTGAGCATATTTCCAGGTGGATGTTATGAACTCGCTGTCCCTCTCTGGATTTAGTCTGCTAACTGTAATATCCGATGACAAACTGAAAATGAAATTAAAAATGTGTTTCGATATTTGGAAGTGGAGCAGTAAATTAAATATGAAGGTTACTTCAATTACTATTGTTGAAGGCTACTTACTATGTTACATCCAAGGCAGCTGCCTCGTCCTTATCCATTTAAAACGAGCGGCAAGGATGAACTTCTACAGGATTTCCCTTTAGATTGACACTGATGTCGTAGATAATGCTGGAAACATGCTTTTGCAAATTTGACAGTAGTGTCTGGCCATTCCACCGGATGACATCTGAGGACAAAAGGCAGTCTGTAATGTCAGCGATATCTTCGTGGGGAATAGAGGTTGGAGCGGAAATGGCAACGTTGTCTCCGCCATCCTACGTTTACATTTCACAAAATCAGGAACAATGACATTTGAATTTAATGCGGGATGGAATGTGCATAATTTTTCCTTGAGAATGGATGACGAAGTGAACTAATGAAAAGTGTAAAATGAAAATTTACATGTCGAGTAAGCCTTGAAATAACCCAGGCGTTGTCGCTTCCTTCCTTTCCCAAAGTGAAGAATTCCAAATTTAAATCCTTGTATGAAAGTACTTGATTGTAGATCTAAAACAATGTTGATGGTGGTGCAGTACTCAGAAAAGGCGTTAAAGTAAATTAAATGTTACTGATTTACTTACACAACAAGAGTGGGGAAGCCTCGTTTCCAGAATAGGCAGCAGTGTTTTTGGAAAAGTAACTGGGGACACCGTTAATGGGTTCTTTTTCTCTGGAGGGGATCCCATTTCTGAAAAATTTATTGATGACTGGCCACACAATTGGAAGTTTTGTGCCCGGTAGGCAGATAAATGTGCCTTTTCAATCTTTGGTAAATTCAATCTCCGAAATCACATGTCGGCTCTGTAGTAGTTTTCTGTATGTGCTGCTGGCTTGCGTCACTCTCAGACTCAGACCCAGGTACCTCGCGACGAGTGTAAATGTACTCGGTGGCATGTTGTGTTATCGTATCATATTTACAATTAGCCATTATGGATCAGCTCACATAAAGTTGTAAAACGAGTTTGTGATCTGATGCAATATGTAGCTCAAGTTAAGTAGGTAAATCTTATATCCAAATCGTGTTTATCTGGTTTAGGTATCTTTGAGTGATAGCGAGTAGACTGTCGATGTACTGTCATTGTTGGAACTTGGAAATTGAGATTTGCGATGCATTGCAAATTCTGTAAAGTTGTAGAACATGCCACACCGTCAAAGTAACAAGTCCAGATGTCAAAAATGCCTCATTGCATATTAAATTATAATGTAAGATAAGATGCTTATAAGAAATATCCATTTAATCAAGTGCAATACTAAAATTTAATAATTTTCTGATTCTGTTTTATAGGCTAATAATTTAATTGAGATTTGAGAGTTCACCCAAGTATCACTTTTTCTATGTGAATGTAATCGACAACGGAAGCCTTTTTTACTCCAAGTGATTCATGAAATGCAAGAGATGGTCCATTCTTCAGTTCAACAGTGGAACATGGAATTCCGCCATCCTTGGCTAATTCCTTATACGCATAATTTACAGTGAGTTTAGCGAAACCCCTTTTTCGAAACTCCATACGAGTGTGCAGACAATGTAGTAAACCGTCGCCCATGATAACCGCACACGAGGCGCATACTCCATCCACAAATACTCCAGCTGAGGCGTTTGCTCGAATGCAGCTTCTGATAACATTCTCAGAGCCTTCCTTTGCAAATTTCCAGCCAGATCTTACAAACTCAGTATCCCTTTCTGGATTCAGTCGATTTATTTTTGCATCAGATCCCTTTCTATTTATTATTAAGTATTAAAAATATTATTAGTTCGCATTTAGTGAATTCGCTTTACTTAACAAAGACTGAGCATAGTGGCAACCTATTTATCTGATCAGCTTACCTAATGGGAAGGTCCAGTGCATTTTGCTTATCCATATAAAACAGCACGCAAGGATGTACTTCCGTCACGTTTCCCTTAATGTTTGAATTAATGTCGAATATCATACAAGACACGACTTTCTCCAATGCAACGAATACAACGTTCTCGTCCCAGTTAATTAAGATTGCCAGATGCAAAGCATTCCTTGACTTCTGAAGGAATTATCTCCATGCCTTGAATTACCCCAGTTGGAGCAGATACAGTAATGTAATGGCCATAATCCTGGAAAAACAAAATTTGCTTGAGTTATTTTCCACCATGCTAGTAAAAATTTATAGAATAAAACGAATATATTAATCAATAATTGATTATTACTTCACGTATGTAATCAGCAACAATCCATGAATTTGAGTTGATTGCAGACGATGATGTATAAAACTTGAGATCACTTTTGAACTTATCGGAAAATTTTACTTGATTGTACATCTAACAGACAGAAAATTTGTTTTTATTACATAAAATTAAAATGACTCATTGAGACGTGCGTATTAACGTTTAAAGCTTTAATAATGTTATCTTACAAAACAAGATTGCGGAAGTCTATCTTCCAAGAGTGGAAGTAGAAGCTTGGGATCTTCTACCAAGAAGAATTCTAAATTTTTCGGACTCGTCTTCATTTTTGCTTAATTATTTTTTCCAAAATTCACGTTTTTGGTATTCATTAGCGCAGTTCTGAGAGAGCCAAAATATGCTGGACACTTGGACAGGATGAATCTAAAATATTTAATTGATTTTCTTTGATCAGCACTTTTATAGACCCAGCTTTCCAGCAAATAATAGAATGACGAAAGTAGCAAGATGTCATTTCATGAAGAAAAAAGGATATTGTCATTCGTCTTAAGTTACTTACCCAAAGATATAATGCAGGTGATTGGCTTTACCAATTGGTTATATAGGCGTTTGATTTCAATCTTCACAGGTAAGTTGTCCTATTGAGGCTAGATTCGTTTTGTCCACACGGGTAAAAACGGGTTTTTATGATGCAATCGTGCCCAGTTATTTGCTTTCTTAAGTCAGCAAGGAATGAGAAAGAGAGTGTGAATGAAGCTTACTGCATAAAATAGTTGACAATTTTATACCTTCAACATATTATGCCTTTCAACGTATGGTGCTATGTCTTTGCACTTCTGCCTCGTCATATCTGCAAAATTTCCTAATGGTTCAGCCGATAAGCTATAAGTCATAGTGTGGGAAAATCCCGAAGAAGAAGATCATATTTTGTAAAACTATTGATGAACAAGCTTCATGTAAAGAATTTAGGTATACTATACTACAACTTATAATATATGATAGGAAACAGTTCTTGCGTCAAAATGAAGACACAGTCCTATTGAGGCTAGATTCGTTTTGTCCACACGGGTAAAAACGGGTTTTTATGATGCAATCGTGCCCAGTTATTTGCTTTCTTAAGTCAGCAAGGAATGGGAAAGAGAATGTGAATGAAGCTTATTGTATAAAATAGTTCACATTTTATACCTTCAACATATGGTTCTATGCCTTGTCATATCTGCAAAATTTCCTAATGGTTCAGCCGATAAGGTATAAGTCATACTGTGGGAAAATCCCGAAGAAGGAGAAGATCATATTTTGTAAAACCTTTGATGAACAAGCTTCATGTAAAGAATTTAGGTATACTACAACTTATAATATGCATATATGATTGGAAACAGTTCTTGCGTCAAAATGAAGACACGACAAGGTAATGCAATTATAAGTCTAACGTCATCCTAAAAGCACTTAAAACTCGAGATTGATTTATCATTTGGCGATTTTTTATATTTGGAGCCGACCAACATCTTGCACATTGCAACAAAGCAACAGTACCGTCTACACTAAAAGTTATATAACGCCACTTCATGTCATACTGGACATTTAATCGGAACATACCTAAAAACCAAATGATAGCCTCAATTGCATAATAGATTCAGTCCGGAAAGTGCGAGTTTATTCCACCTCATATTAAACTTTATATGTTGGAGAAGCTCTCAGAAGTTCATATATGAGTATTTATTAAATTACATAACTGTGCAAATAATCTAATTTTTACAGTTAATCTGCTTCCTGATCTCATCTAGCTGAGTTAAAAGCCTTACGCTATCTTTTTACACTAATTGGCTGGAATCTGTTGTAGTATGTTTCTATTACAAGGAGGATAACCTTTGTTAGATATGTTATTCGTTGTAATTAAAGCTTTAAGCCGAGCTTTATCACCAGAGAAAGTTGTTAGTCGGACGGAGGAAAGGTTACTGCTGATACCAGTTGCATAAAATAAAATATGATCAAAATAGCAACACCCTATGTGGGGTGACCTTTATTAAAAAGTTAGTCTTTAATTAATCAATATCAGGAGAATACACATCTATGTAATCAACAATAGTGGGAAGTCTTTTCACGCCAAGTGACTCATGAAAGGCATTAGATCGCTTGTTCCTCAGCTCAACAGTGGAACACGGAAAACCACCGTCCTTGGCTATTTCTTCATAAATAATTTTTAAATAACTTTTAAATATTTAATAGTACGTTAATGATAATGATATTACAATATTTAATTTACCTCTGAAGGTAAAGTGCATCGTAAGCTTTCCAAATCCTCGGTTTCGATGATCTTTTAATGTGTAAAGACAGTGTAGAAGTCCGTCCGGAAATACAATGACGCCCGAGACGCACTTATCATCCAGAAAGACGCCTCCAGAAGCGTACGCTGTAATGCATCTAGGAACAACTAATGATGAGCCTTCTCTTGCATACTTCCAAGTGGACAAAATAAACTGGCTGTCCTTCTCAGGACTGAGCCGACTTAGTTGCACGTCCTCTCCGGATCTAATAAAATGTGAAATGATTTGTGAATGGCTTTGTCATAAACTAGTTAGTCTCTCTTTAAAACATGCTAATAAATGAGTACGTTAATGAGAGCTGCAAGGCATCTTCGATTTCCATGTAATATAAGTAGCACGGGTGCACTTCTCCAATGCAGGCCTTTATGTTTACAGCTATATCAAATATCATGGCTGAAACTGGCTTTTCCAATGCGACAAAGACCATTCTCGCATCCCAGTCAATTACATCACCCAAAGAAATGCACTCTTTAATTTCATCAGGTACTTGATCAATGCCCTGAACCACAGAGTTTGGTGCTGATATAGAGATGTCCCGTCCATAATCCTAAGCAGTGGATCAAAATTAAATATGTAATTTTTAAAACATAACTATCAGCTCCTATTACTAGTAGTAAAGTCTGACGCACTTCACGTAAGCAGGATGTCAAAATCCAGGTGTTCGGGGTAACCTCGGAAGTTAGCAAAGTATGGAACTGCAGTTCGCCCTTGTACCGGTCACTAGTAATAACTTGGTTGTAAACCTGAATGAATTAATGAAATCAAAGCAAAATATTTTAATAGATAGAGGAATTCCTCTTTAAATTTAAATTTAAATTTAAATTTGGGTAAACCAAGCGGAATTTTTCATATAAAAATACGAGAAAATGAGAAAATCTTACAAAGCAAGAATTTGGATGTCTTTCTTTCAAGATAGGCAGCAAAACCTTTGGATTTTCCACTGCGAAGAAGTACTGCTTCACACTACCTTCTTCGTTTACTCCATTCATTGTTACAAGGTCCTACTTGTATGGCGTATGCGGAAATTGTGCAAAAAGTATAGAAAGCCTAATCACGAAACTACTAGCTACGATGTAATAACTGATAATACTAATTTAATAATTTTTCGTCACCTTCTGCACATTTTTTGTTACATTTACATACTTGGGGACACATGAATGAGTACACCTTACCTATTCCCGTACAACTTACTAAATGGCCATGGTGAGTAAAATAATTTCAAGTCAATTAAATTAATTTAATCATTCGTTAGATCATTCATTCAGCACTTATAACACATCACAGCAAGTATTGTGATATACATTTTTGTACGAATGTCATATGGACTGAAGTGTCATTCGCAATACCGCAATATACCAATAGAAAAGAAGAGGCATGTGCTAAGCTCACACTAAAGGAGTAGCCGGTGTGTACGGTTTTTTTTTAGCATGAAATGTAATCTAACCCCTCACCAAACCAACAAGAGCAGGTGAAATGTGCATGATAAAAAGATTCTCATAAAAAATTTGCCGTGCGTGCCAAAGACAACGTTGACTGCAAAAAGAATTACATACACGTACTACTTTATGTAGGCACCTACATTATATTTCATGTCCCAAATATTTTTCCGTAAAATAAATTTTATTTCCAAATTAGCGTTTGGTATCGTAATATTCGTATCATTAATTAGTCTACAACCAATTTCTTTACTTGAATATAATAACATTTTGAGGAAGTAACTGCTCCTAATGACACGTGAAACGCCATCGATCTCGTGTTCTCAAGTTCAACCGTTGAGCATGGAATACCGCCGTCTTTTGCACACTCCTTATAGCAATGCCACATTGTTAATTTCCCATATCCTTTCCCCCGAAATCCTTTATCTGTGTAAAGTGAGTGAATTAATCCATCTCCATGAATGACAACTCCAGAAACACATTTGCCGTCGACAAAAACTCCTCCTGATGCATTGGCTGAGATAGATTTTCGAATAACTTCTTCGGAACCCTCTATCGAGTACCTCCATGATTGGAATATGAAGTCTGTATCCCTGTCAGGATCAAGACGACCTACGATGGCTTCCGCACCTGGCCTAAAATGTTAATTTGTTAATTTCACTATTATCTTTAAGTCTCTGATCGTAGTCGTTTCCAGAAATAGGTACTAATTTTAAAGTGAGTTATTACTTGATGTCTAAATTCAGGGCATTTTCTCTATCCATATAGTACAAAATATTTGGGTGCACTTCCGTCAGTTTATCTTTCACATACACGCTAATATCATATAGCATGGTGCATACTGGCTTTGCTAACGCCATGAACCAAAAGCCAGTCTTCCAGTCAAATAATTCACTGGAAGAAAAACATTCTTTAACTTCTGGTGGTATTTCTACGGTCTCCTGGCTGATATCGGTAGGAGCAGATACGCACATAGAGGACCCATAATCCTGAAAATAGTTTTAGAATTAATTATTGTACTCCATACTCCCTTGAAATCTCAAACGAAAAAACTGCATAAAATGACAAAATTACCTCACGAGTGTAGATGGTCACAATCCATGTGTTAGAATTGATCTCCTCTGAAGCCGACGTTGAATAAAACTGTAGCTCTTTATTCGAAAACTTGCTGCTGAAAATGACTTGATTGTATATCTGGAAAAATGGAAATTGAACATTGGAATGTGTGATTTATCATCTATCAAGAAAAAGATGCGTAACACTGCTGAAAATGACTTGATTGTATATCTGGAAAAATGGAAATTGAACATTGGAATGTGTGATTTATCATCTATCAAGAAAGAGATGCGTAACTTTTTGGAAGATACTGATACTTACAAAACAGGATTCCGGAAGCCTCTGTTCTAAAATTGGAATTAAATTTTTTGGATTTTCTACTAGATGAAATCGTATTCCATCTTTTGTCTTGTTATCAAGAACCCCATTCATTGTAGCGAATTTCTTGATTTATTTGATGCACGTGCTAAAATAAGTTTTGCTCCAGTATAGGTAAAGGGTAAACTAGAAATGATCAAGCGCATAGACAGAGAGACAGAACTTGTTCAAATGAATGAGCCCGTGTAACATTACATAACTGCAGTTCTCTGGTTTATCTTGTATGTGAATATGGCACCTGCCTAAATTATATAATAATTGTATGTTCTCTCTTTTGATAGTTTTAATGTAGATAAGCTTGAGCCATGTAGCTTTGAGCATGAAAAGATTAGATTTGCATAGTCGAGACGAGAATGTCGCAAGCGCATTCATGTGAAAGTTGAGCAGTTTGTTATTTCAAATTGTTTTCTTTTGTGAATGAGAATGAGAAATCCAAAAGCAGAGAATTTTTTCACATGTACATATACCTAAATGCATTTGAACAAGAATTTGAACATTTCTTCTCTGTTCAGTAAACCGTCCAAAAGACATTTTTGATATGAAAAATATGCTCTTAAGGAATTTATGTTTACTTATGTTGATCAATTGCGCAGATCATAACAACTGTAGACTCCGCTTGTAAGTCTTTGGAAGATATTTTAAGAACCATTCAATAAATCATGAATGAGAAGTGTGTACATAGGTATGCCATATATTTGTAGAAGTTAATATGGAAGAATTGGTTCAGTAGCCTTGAAGTCAAAGACCAGAGAAATTGAAGCGCATAGCGTGCTCAGTATGGCACAGTGTGCTATTGAAGTATGTAGATAATATATTTTGTATGAACAATTTATTACAATACGTTTACATACATACAATTTTATTCTCTCTGTTGTTGTAAGCTACATTCTTGCAATACTCATAGTAGTATGCATTAAAATTTGCTTTATATCTAGTCTATATCCAATTTTCTGACTTGGATGAAATTAACAATTGAAGCAGGTTTGGCTCCTAGAGAATCATGAAATGCCAGAGATCTCTTATTGTCAATTTCTACAGTTGAACATGGAATGCCACCGTCTTTTGCAAATTCGTTGAAGCAATATAACATGGTCAGCTTCGCGTATCCCTTTCCCCGAAATTCGGGAAGAGTGTATAAGCAGTGTAGCAAGCCGTCTCCGTTAATAATTACTCCAGATATGCATTCCCCACCAGTTTTTTTGAAAACTCCGGCAGAAGCGTTCGCTTTTATAGATTTTCTAATGACAATGTCTGAGCCTTCAGTCGCATAATTCCATGTACGGAATATAAAATCTGTGTCTCTATCTGGGTCCAGGCGGTTGACCTCGATTTCAGGTTTAGAACTAAAAAAATAAATTACAACTTTTTAGTAAATTTGCTCCGAAATTTGCTGGGTTCTGGGTTAGAATTTTGCAAATTACCTGATATTTAGTTTTAGTGCATTCTCGTTGCTCATGTAGTACAAAACACTGGGATGGAATTCCGATAGTTTACCCTTAATATTTACGACAATATCGAACATCATGGTGGACAGTGCCTTGTCTATTGCAACTAGCCAAAAAGTTTCCCCGGACCAATTAATTAAAGAATCCGAACAAAAAAATTCTTTGATTTCTTCAGGAATCTTTTCGGTTCCATCCATGATACTGGTGGAAGCACTTATGGAAATTCCACAGGCATAGTCCTAGTAAAATTACATCAAAAATTTAATTTTATAGCACGTACGTATGAATGTATTACTAACTATAAGAAGACAAGATGGTAAATTACTTCGCGGAAATATTTGGTGACAATCCATGTGTCGGGGTTGATTTCTTTTGATAAAGTGTAAAATTTCAGCTCTGTTGGGAATTTATGGCTAATAATGGCCTGGTTATAAATCTGAAATGTACATTGGAATAGATTTTTTTCATTATACAGGTGTCTGTACGTGCAATAAAGGAAATTGCTTAATATATCCTTTTTTTAAAATTTATTCAGATTAATTAACTTACAAAACAAGATTTAGGAAGTCTTTGTTCCAATACTGGGATGAGCAACTTTGCGTCTTCAACTGGATACACTTGAATACCACTTTTTGTACTATTACTCTTCTCTATTTCACTCATGGTCAAGCAGTTTGCTTTAAAAATTAAGCTACTTACTATACAGATACTCGGTGTCGGTATACCCAACAGAAATTGTGCTCCTAAAAGTACAAGCTTCGATAATGCATGAAATCTAATTAAAATGTCAACTAGATGAATCTTGGTTTACCCCAAACTATTAAATACTTACTATGCAGCACATCATCGCGCACTGGCACGGGTAGTTAAAACCTATCTAACCTATATACGAGAACCGAGTAATGCAGCATTACATAAAATGAAGCCACGCTGCACAATACTCTATTATGTTACAATTCTACACAACGCAACTTGAATTTTACCTAGTATTGGTACCTAAGTCCGGGAATGGAAAGAGACTCTCTAAGCTTAATTGATATGGCCATGAAAACTTTGGATGCACGGTGCACGCCACATGGCAGATGTTGATGTTAATATAATTGCACTAGAGGAAAATATATCTTCTGGCCTGGCCTGACAACAAGTTCTTCTTCAAATTATATAATAAAAAAAGTAGTCTTTTGATTCGTTACGCATGCCTGCTATGTTGACAAGTGTAATCAGTAATCATCAAATTATTATACTTACATAATGCAAAGTCTGGTTCTGGCACCACTTTCTGACAATGAGTGTTTATGGATGGCATGATGGCAGAGAAAGGATTAAACACAGAAAATTCATTTACGCTCATTTATAAATTAAGTTGAATGCACCTCTTAGCGTTCTAACGTAAGTAGGTAGATAGATACAGAACAAAATGAGATTACTAATAGTGCGTTACTTGTGTAGTAAGGATACTAATTTAATTATTTATTTAATATTAGGATTCCTTAATCCACATCAAGCTTTTTCACATCGATATAATCAACGATTGCAATTGGTTTCATATTCACATCAGGAGATTGGTGGAAGCTTATTGAACGGGTGTTCGTAAATTCTACTGTAGAGCACGGGAAACAGCCAGTCTTTGGCAGCTTCCTTGAACACATAGTTCATGGTGAGCTTCCCATATCCAAAATTTCGGTACTCCTTGAGAGTGTACAATAATCCAACTAATCCAGCATGAGTTACAATGACTCCAGATACACATTTCCCATCCACAAACACACCTGCAGAGGCATTGGCTTCTATGCATTTTGGAATAACCAGATTTGAGTTGCTTCTAGAATACTTCCATGTGGAAACAATAAAGTCGCTATCATCCGTAGGGCTCAATCTTTTTAGTTCTGTTTCAGGGCTTGCGCTAAGTTTTTTGATTTTTAATTTAAGGCTTTATCATATATTACCATTAATTTATTTTCAAACTTGTACAGCCAAACCTCACTGAAAAGCTCAATCTTTTTAGTTCGGTTTCAGGGCTTGCGCTAAGTTTTTTGATTTTTAATTTAAGGCTTTATCATATATTACCATTAATTTATTTTCAAACTTGTACAGCCAAACCTCACTGAAACGTTCAGGGCATCTTCTTTCTCCATAAAGTACAAAATGCATGGGTGAGCCTCAGTTACATTTCCTTTGACATTCGCACTAATGTCGAATATCATAGCTGACACTCTTTTCTCTAATGCCACGAACACGAAGCTCTCATTCCAAGAAAATAGTTTGGAGGAAGAAAAACATTCTTTCACTTCAAAAGGAATCTGATCAATTCCTTGAACTATCCGTGTCGGAGCAGATATAGAAACGTTGCTTCCAAAGTCCTGAAAATCAGATTTCTGCTAACTGAAGACCATTCTCAAGACAAGAAAAAAATGCTGTTTCTTACCACCCGGTACCAGAAAGCAACAATCCATGTGTTGGAATTTATTTCCGATGTGATAGTATAAAATTTCACGTCATCCTTAAATTTCTCACAGGAAACTGCTTGATTATAAAGCTAAAATGTCAATAGGTGTCATTAAACAACATACAACTGGTAAATTTACTGGTATTGACTGGTGTCAATATACAACTGGTAAATTTTAAAGTAAAAGCCTAGTCGGATTGTCTTGTCTTACAAAGCAAGAGTTTGGAAGCCTTTCTTCCAAAACCGGAATTAGAAGTTTCGGATTTTCTACTGCATGAAGCTCCAGTTTAGCTTTACTGTAGTTATCTGTTTCTGTTTCGTTCATTGTGTTCAGTGACGGCAACGACATGTCAAGGTGCTAGACAAAAGTGTTTTGACACTAAAACTAGTTTAGCTATTTTTTCTTTTTGCAAGACCGGAGTAAAGTAGGTATGATATTGATCGTTTTATGTATGAGTGCAGCACTTTGGTTGGCGAGTCGGGCCAGAATAAAATAACGAGAGCGTGATACATGAATAAATCAGATTCATAAAATACGTTTCATTCAGAGCTTATTAACCTTTTATTGTCTGACTAGGTAATTTAAACTTGAAAAGATAATTCCTTTTTCGATACACTACTAACAGCAGAAGGTATAATAAAGAAGAGTCAGCCATTCCACAAAGTGAAAACGTGCCATCCACGCACATGACAAACATGTGTACGATAA